>NW_025905936.1:44075-55905 GCF_018835915.1 Vigna umbellata
TATATATATATATATATATATATAATATTATATTTATAAATAAATAAATATAGACTAAATTTAAAATATAAATAAAGAATAATAGTAAATTAATTTAACATTCTATTTCAAGTTGGTGTATACAAATCATATGTACCAAGCTTGTTACAGATATAATCAATTATCAGTCTTCGTAAAGATTTAGTGAAAATATATGATAATTGATCACTTGAATTAATAAACTCAGTCTAGGTACAATCTTTTCTCAAATGAAGTGATAATCAATTTCAATATCTTTGGTCCTCTCATGAAAGACATTATTATAATTAATATGAACTCACATATAAGTGTCAATTAAGTAATGTCTCCAAATTGTAACTCTCTAAACAGTTTCTTAAGTCAAACAAGCTACAAGTAGCTGAGGTCATAACTTTATATTCTGCTTCAACACTAGATCTTGCCACAACATGATTTTTGCTTTTCCAAGAGATCAAGTTAGTATCAATGGAGACATAATATCCGGATGTAGACATTCTATCAAAATGAGACCCTACCCAATTAGCATTTGAATAACGAACCACTCTTGTATGAGTATTGAAACCATATAACAACAATTTTTCAAGAGATCATTTAATGTACTTTAATATACGAATTATTGCATTTCAATTATCTTCACATGGGAAATTAAGAAATAAGCTTACACACTAATTGCAAAGGAAAGGCAAGGACAAATAACTGTAAGATAATTCTATTTTTTAACTAGTATTTTATATTTCTATAGGTCTGACATAGTCTCCGCATGTTTTTTAGAAGTTTAGTATTAGGATCCATGATGTGTTAAGAGACTTTAAATTCATCAACCTAGTTTCCTTCAAAATATCCAATGCACACTTCCTTTGATATATAATAATATAATCGTTGGATTCTGTCACCTCGATACCCAAGAAATATCTAAGTTTGTCAATATCTTTGGTATGAAAATGGTTACAAAAATGTTGTTTCATACGAAAAATGTCATAATTGTCATTGCCGGTAAGAACGATGTCATCAACATATAATATCAAGTAGATGCACTGAGCATTCAAGTGACGATAAAAGACTGAATGATCTACCTCACACCGAGTCATATCAAATTGTTGAACACCGTTACTAAATTTTTTAAAACCAGACCCTATGAGATTGTTTTAGGTCATATAAGGATTTACGAATATGACATACCAACCTAGTTGATAAAGAGACCATAAAGAGGTAACTTGATAAAGAGGCCATAAAGAGGTAGCTCCACATAAATCTCTGTTGAGGAACACATTTTTAACATTCAGTTGATAAAGAGAACATTGTTAAAGAGCTGTCATGACTATAAATAAACGAATAGATGTCATCTTTGCCATTGGAAACAAAACATCACCATAATCTATCCCAAAAAATTGTGTGTAACCTTCGGCCACAAAACAAGCTTTAAGGCAATCAATATTTCCATTAGGACCAACTTTGATAGCAAAAGTCCACCTGCAACCAACAACAAATTTTTTAGACAATAATGGGACAAGTTCACAAGTTCCACTATTCTAAAGAGCACTTAGTTCATCTAGCATGGTATGATGCCAACAAGGATGGACTAAAGCATCATTAACAAATTTTAGGATGGTAATAGAAGAAATAGACGAAAGGCAGTATAGAGAGGTAAAGAAAATTCATGATAACTTAAAGCAATATAATGTGGAGAGAATTACGAGTAGAATGTATATCTTTTCAGAGGGCAATTAAAAGGACAAACTCAATTGTCGAAGTTGGAGGAGACAAAGTAGTTGACACTTAAATTAAGTCACTTTGTGATTGTTGAGAAACACCTGGTGGACTAAGAAAAATTGAAACAAATAACAAAAATATTGATTGTATTAGGAATATTAACTGTATTATGGGAGACATATCAAAAGAAGAATGATTGTTAAAATAAAAGGAAGACTCATTAAAGATAACATATGCAACAACAAATTAGCGGTTAAGAGAAGGATAAAAACACTTGTATCCTTATTGTGATCTAGGATGGAACTTAACTCTTATACCATGTTGAGAAGTAAATTTTAAGTATAACTCAATCCTACAAAGCTGGTTTATAAGATGATGTTTGTACTTACTTATATACTCTAAACTAACCTTGTAAGTAGTTGATGTGAGATTTTTAATACACTCCCTCACACCGAGATATATACATATCATGCATGAGACTAGACATTAATAGATAGTCTGATAAGAGCTCAAAAGCGAATGAAACAATATGTCAAATAAATAATAAATTTTGCTACGAGGCTCTAATACCATGTTTAATATATTAAAAAAAAATTATGTATGTGTATTTATAATAGAAGAAATATTAGTTAAGTCTAAAATACAAATAAATAATAATAATAAATTAATTAATGATAAAAAATTATTTATAATCTAACATATGTAAAGATATATTAAGTTGATTTTTTGGGATGATAATTAAAGAGTACTTGACAAACTATAAAGATGGCCTAAATGGTAGATGGTTTAGTTTAAAGTTCTCAACTACTAAATTAAAAAAAAGGAAAAACGAACAAAGTATATCGGGAACAATATTAACTTAACCAGCAAAATATTTGGTTGGTCTTATTAAAAACTCTTATATTCGTAGTGTAACAGTTGTTATAATATTATATTTGAATTTTACCTTTTGTAAAAATTTCTTAAATTAAAAATAATTATATTATCAATAAAATATAGTTAATTTTTAAATATATCATCAATTTGAATATTTTTAATTAAAATTATTTTATTAAATACTTAAAATATTTTTTTATATAAGTATCTTTAAATTTAACATTTGTTTCATATTTCATCTTTTTTATTTCTTTCTTTTCATCGATAAATTGATTTATCTTTTTCTCTCACTTTTTTTACTTTTTTTTATAAGAACGAGTTAACTACTAAATAGGATAAAATTAAAAAAAAATACAAAATTAAAACTAAGAACGCATAAAAATGAAAATAATATTCAAGTCATCTAATTAACTATAAAATTAAATGATACAATATCAAGACCAAAAAAGTTGAATACTTAGTATAACTACTGTATTTAAAAAATTTTAATTAAAAATATCAAATATATAAAGTATTTAAAACTTAATCGTGATATCGGTGTTTAAATAACTGTTAGAATTGAGGAAAAGAAATTCAAAACCCATCCGAATTTCAGTTAATGAAGTTGAAAGTATCTTAAATTTGAATATTTTTGTTTTGAAAATGCAAAGTAACGATCACTTTTTACGTGAAAACATAAAATAACATTTTGATAAAGGTAATTGTAAAATAAAAATTAGCTTTCAGTTTTTATGAACCATTGCGTGAATGTTTTTTATTTCCTTTTCTCATATACTTAAAAAGTAAACTTTATTTTAATTTCTAAAATATTTTATAAAATTTTTATTTGAGTTTAATACACCATAATTTTACGACTGGAATTGAAACACATATTATATTAATAGGAAGAAGAGAAATAATTTTTTTTTATATTTTATATTTTTGTTTTTATTGAGCAATTAGACAGACATATTTGAATTGAGAAAATAAAGTGATATGTAATTGTAGTACAAGTTTAATGGTAGCCCTAATTTCACACCTCATGTTTCAACGTACAAGTTTAATTGAGGCCCACCTTCATTATATAAGTTTGTATTAATTGGGGCAACAAAAACCGAAATAGTTGGCCCAGTAGCCCAACTTTGCAAACAAATAATAAAATTAGATCTTAGTCGTACATGTTTAAAGATTCTTTGTTATCTGCTTTTAAGAATTATTTTGAAGAAAAAGAAAAAGAAAAAGGAAAAAAATATTTGAATAAAAAAAAATTTATTTATTTTTTGTAAAAAATGGAATTGAGAAAAACGTGAAAGAGAAAACAAAACATTTCGTTGCTCCGGTTTTCTAGTTTAGTCTTCTATTACCTTTTTTTAATATTTTTCGTTTTTCATCAATAATACTATTAATAAATCAAATTATAAAAAAATAAAGTAAACACATGCTTAATTTACTATAGAGACCAGCTTTGACTTACACAAGTTGTAGCAATTTATATAGATACACGCTATTTTTTATAAATAAAATGTTTAGAAATTATGTAAAAGTATTTAAGCTTAATTTATATTTCATTGACTGAATAAATTAAATTTAAATTTTATTAGTTTGATATTAGAAGATTTCAATAACTTTTGGAGAGTTACTTCCTCCACCACCACATAATGCTTTCTGCATCTTTCCATTCCTCTTTTACCCATTATTAATATTTAAATAAATGTGAATATATGTTGGATTCTTAAATGGATGTCAACATCTGCGAACAGATATCAACATCCGTTGAAGGACAAATTGATGTCAATATCCATTTAAGAAAGTCATCTTTAAAATAAGTAGAACCTAGTTTTTTCAAGTCACATTTATTTTCTAATGAAAAGTGTATATGTTTTATGTTTTAACCCATGTTAATCTCGTGCTATAAAATTCTCAGGTCATACTCAGGGATTGTTGCTAGAGCTAGGGAGGCATTGTTATGAGGTGTACTGACATTATCGATATCGTTAAATTGGTAATTTCATGATTTTGTACATTTGGTGCTTTTGTGCTGGACATTATGAATTGATATTGTGTCTGGTTGTAGGAAGAAGGACAAAAGCCAAGAAGACAATTTCAAGGATGTTGTATGCCATTAGTAAATGCGATAATCAAGGATGTTGAAAAGGGAACTTTTCCCAAAAATTGTTTTTTGAGCATAAAAATTCAAACATCTCAATTAGAACTTTTCCACAAAGGCATGCGTCCGCAAACTTGGCAGCTGCATAAGCCTACACAATTAGAAGTGAGATTTTCAACTTTGCATGTTTTTCTACTATCACACAATTGACACTTGATTGATGATATATATGTAGAAATATGAAGATAAAGTTGATAAACAATTAATCGTGGATAGTGTGGCCGAAGAATAGAGGAAGAGAGAAAATAGTTTGTATGTGATCAGAGAAAGACAAAAATGAAGGGATGTAGGAAGATTTAGAGTTTTAAAAAAGATAAATAAAATTAAATTAATGTAGAGTATTTTTGGAATAAAAAAACAACGAGGAGGTGTAGGAAGCATTTGGGGTGGTAGAGGGAGCAACTCTCTAACTTTTGTGTATAAAAGGAAATATACTTAAAAAATAGTGTTGCCAAACATGTTAGAATTCGTAAGTTAATCTAACCGACTACGGATTCGGGTTGAGTTGAAATATTTTTTAAAATTTCAATATGAATCAATTTTAAAGTCGGTTTACTAAGAATCTGACTCATCTGGTTGAACCCAATGGTAAATCGAATTAGTTCACTAATTCACCTAATTTTTTTAATAAGTATTTTTTGTTGAATTAGTAATTTTACAAAATATTAAAACAAAAGCTTTTATATGAAATAATTAGACAATATGAAAAATTCACAAATAACTCATTTTTTATGAAAATATTGAAATATGAAAAAAAATTTATTTGTTGCTTATATCTCCTTTATGCATAATCATACATTATTGATCAAATGGGTCAAACACCTATTTTAATTTTCTTTTCAAAAAAATTTCGAGTGCTTCTTCTTGCATCTCCCTACTTTTCGTCATTCATTCCCACATTCCAAAAATATCATTTTTCAATGGATTTCAAATTTTTTTGAATCTTTTGAAAAATTCTTCAACAAATTTCGAAATTCGTTAAAGAAAAAATTTTTTTTAATAAATTTTGAAATTCATTAAAAGATTCTTTTTCAATAAAATTTGAAATTTGTCAAACCCATAAAAACCCCAACTTAGTGCAGTACATGTGTAAGTGAAAGGGGTGTCTGAAATTCAGAAAGTGAAAGACAGGTGTGTGATGTAGATTGGACGATTGGTTTTCACGGTAGGAGTAAAACATAAACTTTCAAATTTTCATGCCACTTCTTTGCATGCACCCTTCATCTTCAACCTTATGAATCTCCTCCTTCTCTCTACCATCTCCACCTTCTCTCTAAGGATTCTCATCATTTTCTTCTTCCGATCACCACTTAGGCACCATTTGAACTCTACCGGTGTCAAGGGCTTTCGTTTAAACCGATCAAGTTGTGGTTTCAAGCCGTTTCTTAAAACGTGACTATAGAATGCTAAGGTCTCTGGTAGTGGCGAGCTATAACTTGCATCATTGAGCGTTCGGCTACATTAGAGGTAAGGGAAGCTTATATAATTTGATTAAGATTCTGGTTCTGAATGATTGTATGTTTGTATGATACTTTGTTTGATTATTTGATGAATATGAAATATTTGTGTTACTGCATGTTTGGATGTGTGGGTGGATGATTAATAAATGGTGTGAATTGAGTGGAAATAGGGTTTGATCTTCAAACTGCAGTATTCTGAGTAAATTCTGTAATTGTGGTCGAGCGTCATTCGTGATCGTTCGATTCTTCATGGAAGTGTAGGGTCTTAACTGAATTCTCATGCTTTAGGGATATTGTCTGAGNGAATAATAGTAAATTAATTTAACATCCTATTTCAAGTTGATGTATACAAATCATATGTACCAAGCTTGTTACAGATATAATCAATTATCAGTCTTCGTAAAAATTTAGTGAAAATATATAATAATTGATCACTTGAATTAATAAACTCAGTCTAGGTACAATCTTTTCTCAAATGAAGTGATAATCAATTTCAATATGTTTGGTCCTCTCATGAAAGACATTATTATAATTAATATGAACTCACATATAAGTGTCAATCGAGTGACGTATCCAAATTGTAACTTTCTAAACAGTTTCTTAAGTCAAACAAACTCACAAGTAGCTGAGGTCATAACTTTATATTCTGCTTCAACACTAGATCTTGCTAGAACACTCATGATTTTTGCTTTTCCAAAAGATCAAGTTACTATCAATGGAGACACAATATCCGAATGTAGACCTTCTATCAAAATGAGACCCTACCCAATTAGCATTTGAATAACGAACCACTCTTGTATGATTATTGAAACCATATATCAACAATTTTTCAAGAGATCATTTAATGTACTTTAATATACGAATTATTGCATTTCAATGATCTTCACATGGGAAATTAAGAAATAGGCTTACACACTAATTGCAAAGGAAAGGCAAGGACAAATAACTATAAGATAATTCTATTTTTTAACTAGTCTTTTATATTTCTATAGGTATGACATAGTCTCTGCATGTTTTTTAGAAGTTTAGTATTAGGATCCATGATGCGTTAAGATATTTTAAATTCATCAACCTAGTTTCCTTCACAATATCCAATGCACACTTCCTTTGATATATAATAATATAATCGTTGGATTTTGTCACCTCGATACCCAAGAAATATCTAAGTTTGTCAATATATTTGGTATGAAAATGGTTGCAAAGATGTTGCTTCATATGAAAAATGTCATAATTGTAATTGCCGGTAAGAACGATGTCATCAACATATAATATCAAGTAGACACACTGAGCATTCAAGTGACGATAAAAGACTGAATGATCTACCTCACACCGAGTCATATCAAATTGTTGAACATCGTTACAAAATTTTTTAAAACCAGACCCTATGAGATTGTTTTAGGTCATATAAGGATTTACGGATATGACATACCAACCTGGTTGATAAAGAGACCATAAAGAGGTAACTTGATAAAGAGGCCATAAAGAGGTAGCTCCACATAAATCTTTGTTGAGGAACACATTTTTAACATTCAGTTGATAAAGAGAACATTGTTAAGAGCTGTCATGACTATAAATAAACGAATAGATGTCATCTTTGTCATTGGAAAAAAAACATCACCATAATCTATCCCAAAAAATTGTGTGTAACCTTCGGCCACAAAACAAGCTTTAAGGCGATCAATATTTCCATTAGGACCAACTTTGATAGCAAAAGTCCACCTGCAACCAACAACAAATTTTTTAGACAATAATGGGACAAGTTCACAAGTTCCACTATTCTAAAGAGCACTTAGTTCATCTAGCATGGTATGATGCCAACAAGGATGGACTAAAGCATCATTAACAAATTTTAGGATGGTAATAGAAGAAATAGACGAAAGGCAGTATAGAGAGGTAAAGAAAATTCATGATAACTTAAAGCAATATAATGTGGAGAGAATTACGAGTAGAATGTATATCTTTTCAGAGGGCAATTAAAAGGACAAACTCAATTGTCGAAGTTGGAGGAGACAAAGTAGTTGACACTTAAATTAAGTCACTTTGTGATTGTTGAGAAACACCTGGTGGACTAAGAAAAATTGAAACAAATAACAAAAATATTGATTGTATTAGGAATATTAACTGTATTATGGGAGACATATCAAAAGAAGAATGATTGTTAAAATAAAAGGAAGACTCATTAAAGATAACATATGCAACAACAAATTAGCGGTTAAGAGAAGGATAAAAACACTTGTATCCTTATTGTGATCTAGGATGGAACTTAACTCTTATACCATGTTGAGAAGTAAATTTTAAGTATAACTCAATCCTACAAAGCTGGTTTATAAGATGATGTTTGTACTTACTTATATACTCTAAACTAACCTTGTAAGTAGTTGATGTGAGATTTTTAATACACTCCCTCACACCGAGATATATACATATCATGCATGAGACTAGACATTAATAGATAGTCTGATAAGAGCTCAAAAGCGAATGAAACAATATGTCAAATAAATAATAAATTTTGCTACGAGGCTCTAATACCATGTTTAATATATTAAAAAAAAATTATGTATGTGTATTTATAATAGAAGAAATATTAGTTAAGTCTAAAATACAAATAAATAATAATAATAAATTAATTAATGATAAAAAATTATTTATAATCTAACATATGTAAAGATATATTAAGTTGATTTTTTGGGATGATAATTAAAGAGTACTTGACAAACTATAAAGATGGCCTAAATGGTAGATGGTTTAGTTTAAAGTTCTCAACTACTAAATTAAAAAAAAAGAAAAACGAACAAAGTATATCGGGAACAATATTAACTTAACCAGCAAAATATTTGGTTGGTCTTATTAAAAACTCTTATATTCGTAGTGTAACAGTTGTTATAATATTATATTTGAATTTTACCTTTTGTAAAAATTTCTTAAATTAAAAATAATTATATTATCAATAAAATATAGTTAATTTTTAAATATATCATCAATTTGAATATTTTTAATTAAAATTATTTTATTAAATACTTAAAATATTTTTTTATATAAGTATCTTTAAATTTAACATTTGTTTCATATTTCATCTTTTTTATTTCTTTCTTTTCATCGATAAATTGATTTATCTTTTTCTCTCACTTTTTTTACTTTTTTTTATAAGAACGAGTTAACTACTAAATAGGATAAAATTAAAAAAAAATACAAAATTAAAACTAAGAACGCATAAAATGAAAATAATATTCAAGTCATCTAATTAACTATAAAATTAAATGATACAATATCAAGACCAAAAAAGTTGAATACTTAGTATAACTACTGTATTTAAAAAATTTTAATAAAAAATATCAAATATATAAAGTATTTAAAACTTAATCGTGATATCGGTGTTTAAATAACTGTTAGAATTGAGGAAAAGAAATTCAAAACCCATCCGAATTTCAGTTAATGAAGTTGAAAGTATCTTAAATTTGAATATTTTTGTTTTGAAAATGCAAAGTAACGATCACTTTTTACGTGAAAACATAAAATAACATTTTGATAAAGGTAATTGTAAAATAAAAATTAGCTTTCAGTTTTTATGAACCATTGCGTGAATGTTTTTTATTTCCTTTTCTCATATACTTAAAAAGTAAACTTTATTTTAATTTCTAAAATATTTTATAAAATTTTTATTTGAGTTTAATACACCATAATTTTACGACTGGAATTGAAACACATATTATATTAATAGGAAGAAGAGAAATAATTTTTTTTTATATTTTATATTTTTGTTTTTATTGAGCAATTAGACAGACATATTTGAATTGAGAAAATAAAGTGATATGTAATTGTAGTACAAGTTTAATGGTAGCCCTAATTTCACACCTCATGTTTCAACGTACAAGTTTAATTGAGGCCCACCTTCATTATATAAGTTTGTATTAATTGGGGCAACAAAAACCGAAATAGTTGGCCCAGTAGCCCAACTTTGCAAACAAATAATAAAATTAGATCTTAGTCGTACATGTTTAAAGATTCTTTGTTATCTGCTTTTAAGAATTATTTTGAAGAAAAAGAAAAAGAAAAAGGAAAAAAATATTTGAATAAAAAAAAATTTATTTATTTTTTGTAAAAAATGGAATTGAGAAAAACGTGAAAGAGAAAACAAAACATTTCGTTGCTCCGGTTTTCTAGTTTAGTCTTCTATTACCTTTTTTTAATATTTTTCGTTTTTCATCAATAATACTATTAATAAATCAAATTATAAAAAAATAAAGTAAACACATGCTTAATTTACTATAGAGACCAGCTTTGACTTACACAAGTTGTAGCAATTTATATAGATACACGCTATTTTTTATAAATAAAATGTTTAGAAATTATGTAAAAGTATTTAAGCTTAATTTATATTTCATTGACTGAATAAATTAAATTTAAATTTTATTAGTTTGATATTAGAAGATTTCAATAACTTTTGGAGAGTTACTTCCTCCACCACCACATAATGCTTTCTGCATCTTTCCATTCCTCTTTTACCCATTATTAATATTTAAATAAATGTGAATATATGTTGGATTCTTAAATGGATGTCAACATCTGCGAACAGATATCAACATCCGTTGAAGGACAAATTGATGTCAATATCCATTTAAGAAAGTCATCTTTAAAATAAGTAGAACCTAGTTTTTTCAAGTCACATTTATTTTCTAATGAAAAGTGTATATGTTTTATGTTTTAACCCATGTTAATCTCGTGCTATAAAATTCTCAGGTCATACTCAGGGATTGTTGCTAGAGCTAGGGAGGCATTGTTATGAGGTGTACTGACATTATCGATATCGTTAAATTGGTAATTTCATGATTTTGTACATTTGGTGCTTTTGTGCTGGACATTATGAATTGATATTGTGTCTGGTTGTAGGAAGAAGGACAAAAGCCAAGAAGACAATTTCAAGGATGTTGTATGCCATTAGTAAATGCGATAATCAAGGATGTTGAAAAGGGAACTTTTCCCAAAAATTGTTTTTTGAGCATAAAAATTCAAACATCTCAATTAGAACTTTTCCACAAAGGCATGCGTCCGCAAACTTGGCAGCTGCATAAGCCTACACAATTAGAAGTGAGATTTTCAACTTTGCATGTTTTTCTACTATCACACAATTGACACTTGATTGATGATATATATGTAGAATATGAAGATAAAGTTGATAAACAATTAATCGTGGATAGTGTGGCCGAAGAATAGAGGAAGAGAGAAAATAGTTTGTATGTGATCAGAGAAAGACAAAAATGAAGGGATGTAGGAAGATTTAGAGTTTTAAAAAAGATAAATAAAATTAAATTAATGTAGAGTATTTTTGGAATAAAAAAACAACGAGGAGGTGTAGGAAGCATTTGGGGTGGTAGAGGGAGCAACTCTCTAACTTTTGTGTATAAAAGGAAATATACTTAAAAAATAGTGTTGCCAAACATGTTAGAATTCGTAAGTTAATCTAACCGACTACGGATTCGGGTTGAGTTGAAATATTTTTTAAAATTTCAATATGAATCAATTTTAAAGTCGGTTTACTAAGAATCTGACTCATCTGGTTGAACCCAATGGTAAATCGAATTAGTTCACTAATTCACCTAATTTTTTTAATAAGTATTTTTTG
>NW_025905937.1:0-15931 GCF_018835915.1 Vigna umbellata
TTGGATTTATAATAATATATCTCTATGTTAGGAATTTAAGAAGAATTATAAATCTTAAATTGAATAAAAAATAAATAAATTAAACAAAATATAAATAAAAAAACTTATAAATTCATTATTATAGGATTTTTTATTGAAAATAATATTTTGATCTCTTATATAAGTTTATTTACTACTTATTTGTATTGAATACTTCTAATATCTCTTCTAATTATGGTATCAAGTTAATATTTATCTTGATGATGACTTGAATAAATATTATATAAAATAAGTAAAAAATTCTAAAATTTAAATTTTTTGTTTAAAATATTTTCATTTCAAGAAACAAAGAAAATAGCTGTTCCATATGGGTTCAAAAGAAAATTATCAGAGTTTATCAAAACTTATACATTAATTAGTGTTGATCTCTCCCTGTTATTTTTTATATATGCAAAGGGCATCCACGTGGAATTAAAGGACCTTGAATGGGAGTTGAATCTACTATGCTCAAAAAAAAACTAATTTATAAATTTATATGAAATAAATTATTCTCCAACTATTAATTTATATATGGGTTTATTTGAATTTATAATTTTACTTTTTAACACCGTCGGTCAAAGTGATGAAATACCGGAATCACCTAAAGAGTGCCACCACACGCATTTTCCTCAACCACACGTGTTGATTTAACATAATTTATTTTAAAATCATTCTAAAAAAATCCTCTCCAAATTTATCGTGCTTGTGACCTTCCCCCAATATGGAAGTTGCTGATCACAACTTCCATGGTCAACTAGTTGCTTCATGTGTAAAGGAAACTTTACTTTACTTCAACCAATCACTAGAGGACACGTGTACCCAACAAATTATACTTTCCATTGTTTTATCGGTGTTTCCTAGTCATGATAAATAAATAAGTGTAAAAGTATAAGAATTTTGAAACTTAAAATATTCAATATGAATTACCTTTACGTGAATCTTTTCAATTTTTATAAATAGGAATAGGGATGATAAAAGGGGTTAAGTCTAATAGGTAAAGTCACTTTGGTAAAACAAATACATTGGGATAGCGTTTTAAATTTAGGAAATCAAACCAACCGGGTTTATGTGACAATCGAACAAGCTAGTTTTGTGGTTAGTCAAATCAATTTGGGGCTTTATTAAAAGAATTTGAATCCATATTGTAACATTTTATATTAATACAATTTGACAGCTCGTCAAAGTCTTATGTCTTATATAATTTGACCAAGATTTAATATAACTTGATTAAAATATGAAGCAACTCATTTTAATCTTTTTCATTTCTAACAACCCGTCATTAGCTCATTTTTATGTAAAAAATAAAAAAAATTAGTTTATTTTTATGTGGTATTACACTTTAAAAAAAGTAGACGAACCAATTCGCTAGCCCGATAGTTGGTTGTAAACTTGTTTTTAATTAGTAGGACAGTCCGTTTCAACCTGTTTTGGCGGGCCAATATCGAGTCAAGCTTAAATGGATATTGTTGACTCGTTTTTTCACTCCTAAATATGAGTGGTTATGTTTAACCATTTGTATTATTAATGGGATCACACAATATTTAGTTACTCGTATGAGAGTAAATAAGAAGTGCAAAACAAAATGATCTAAAGAATATAAAAATTTATATTTTTCAAACCGAGGTTAATCTAAATTGTGTGGTAGTTGAATAAGCCTACAGTTATAACCCATTTTATCACGTGTAACGTTTTAAGAAAATTATCCAACATTTACATGTCCACGTGTCTCTTCTGTGCAAATCGCAAGTCCCAACTAAATTAATACAATTAATTACTATAGAGAGAGTCAAACTGGTATATATTTATAATATGCTGCATTAAATATCCGTACATGAGGATGACTCTGTTAAATATCAATAGGATGCACATGTTTGAACTTCTCTATAAAGAATATATTCATTTATTATATGTTATAGTATATTTAATTATAGTATTTATATATCGTTTTATTAAAATATATATAGTTAATAATAAACATTATACTTTTATATAATTAAGTTTACATTTAAAGATAGAATGTTTAACAATTATGTATAAATGATAAACGTAAAGTAAAAGAAATTTCAGTTCCTTTTATTAAGGTTATGTGCACCCTTGGAAACATATATGGTGATGTTTATTCATATTCTTATTACATAAAAATAATATACTCTTAAGAAAATATATAAGTTTATAATAACAATAAGTTTAAAAGAAGTTTATAATAATAATAATGTTATTATATATTATATCTGTCTCCCCCAAAGTCCGAACTCCAACGGTGTTTATAATAGTTGCATATGGCACTAAGCAGCGAGTTCTGAAGTGAGAAGCAGAGTTGACATTGAAAAACAGAGAGAGAATGGATACGAGTGAGTTGAGAAAAGCGGTGGAGGAGGTGGAACTAGTGGACGCTCATGCTCACAATATAGTTTCTCTTCACTCAAACCTTTCCTTCATCCACGCCTTTTCTGAGGCCAATGGTCAAGCGCTAACCTCACCCAGTCTCTTTCTTTCAAGGTAACTTCGCCTTTACAATTTACTCTCTAACTTTCTTTCATCAACCTTCTATTGCTGTCTCAAGAACAATATTTCCTTCTGCATTTCAAATTATAATGCTATGTCTCGCAAACTTTGAGCGACATCGAGTCATATGTGTAAGCAATTCAAGGTGCTTACACGAGTCAAGGTGCTGTTTCCTTGCTTCAGAGTGTCGGTGAATTTGATGGTGATTTCAGCACTCGTGCATTACTTTACTCTTCAACTTATATTTGCTAAAATATGATAAAAAAATTATTTGAGGAACTTTATTCTCAGTCTGGCTTGAATCTTATTGTAACAGCCTATTTTGTCATGTTAATATAACAGAGAAATTTAAGAGACATTGCTGAGCTGTATAGATGTGAGATATCCTTGCAAGGTGTTGAAGAATACCGTAGAGTATCTGGATTGCAATCCATCAGCTCATCATGCTTTAAAGCTGCAAGAATAGCTGCCATACTTATTGATGATGGCTTACAATTGGACAAAAAGCATGATGTAGAATGGCACAAGAGTTTTATACCTTTTGTTGGTAGAATCTTAAGAATTGAACGATTGGCCGAGGAAATCCTCGATGAGGTGAGATACGAGCACAAAGGCACTTTTAATTTGCATTATCATTGATGATAGGCAGAGTAGGAGGGGTTGGGGGGGGATGGGCGTGCGGGGGTGGCTTGGGTGGGGTGGTGGGGGTGGGGGGTGGGGGGTGGTGGGTGGGGGGGGGGGGGGTGGGGTGGGCGGGTTGGGGGGGGGGGGCTGGGGGAGGGAGGGGGGGGGGGGTAGTGGGAAGGGGGGGGGGGACAGAGGGGGGGAAGCGAAGGGGGGGGGGGGGAAGGGGATGAATGAGGAGTGGAGGAGGGAGGGATAGGATGTGAGGTGGTGGGGAGTAAGGAGGGTAGGGGGGGAAGGGTGGAGTAGGGGTAGGGGGGGGGGGGGGGGTTGGGGATGGGGGAGGAGGGAGGGGGTGGGGGGGGGCTGGGGGAGGGGGGGGGAGGGGGGGGGGGAGCAGGGGGGGGGGGTATGGGGGGGGGGGGGGTGGGGGGGGAGGGGCGGGGGGGGGGGGAGCGAGGGGGGGTGGGGGGGGGATGGGGGGTGGGGGGGGGGGGGGGGGGGGGGTGGGGTGGGGTGGGGTCGGGGGAAGGGGGGAGGGAGGCGGGGAGGGGGGGGGGGGGGGAGGGGGGGGGAGGGGGGGTGGGGGGGGGGGGGGGGGCGGGGGGGGGGGGGGGGGGTGGAGGGGGGGGGGAGGGGGTGCCGGGGGGGTGTAGGGGGGGGGGGGTGGGGGGGGAGGGGGGGGAGGGGGGGGGGGGGAGGGGGTGGTGTATACTGGAGTGGATCAAGGGGGGGGGATGGGGAGGAGGTGGTGTTTAAGGCATGGGGGCGGAGGTGAGTGTGGGGGAGGGAGGGAAGGGGGGGGTGTGGGGGTGGGGGAGGGGGCGGGGGATAGAGGGTGGCGTTGGCGGGGATAGGTAAGGGAGTGGGAAGAGGGGAAGTGGGAGTGTGGGGGGAGGGGGGGAGGGTGGGATGGGGGGGGGGAGGTGTGGGGGGGGTGGGGGTGTGTGGGTGGTAAGGTGGGGGGGGGTGGGGGGGGGTTGGGAGGTGCGGTAAAGGGGAAGGGTGGGGGGGGAGGGGGAGGTGGGGGGGGGGGGTGGGGGGGGGCGTGGTGGGAGGGGGGGGGGGGGAGTAAGGGGGGGGGGGGGTGTGGGGTGGAGGGAGGGGGGTGGGTGGTGAGGATAAGTGGGGGGGTAGGGCGGGGGGAGGAGGGGTGGGGGGAGGGGGTGGGGGGGGGGAGGGGGGGGGGGGTGGGGAGGCGGGGGAGGTGGGAGGGTGGGGGGGGGACTGGGGAGGGGGGAGGGGGGGGGAAGGGGATTGTGGGTGGAGTGCGGGGACGAGGAGGCGGGGCGGAGTGGGGTGAAGGGGAGAGGGGTGGGGGGGGAAGGGGGGGGGGTTGGGGAGGGTGGGGACTGGGGGGGGGGGGGGTGGGGAGGAGATGGGGGGGGGGGGGGAGGGGAGGGGGGCGGGAAGGGAGGGGGGGGGGTGGGGATATAGGGTAAGAGGGGGGGAGGTGGGGACGGGATTCGCAGGGTGGGTGGGGGGTGCTGTGAGAGGGAGAGGGGGGGAGGGGGGCGGAGAGGTGTGGGGGGAGTGGTAAGGAGTGGGGTGGGGGGGTAGGAGGGGGGGGGGGGGGGGGGGCGTTGGGGTGAGCGGGAGGGGGGGGAGGGGGGGGTGTGGATGATAGGGGGGGATGGAGGTGGGGCGGGGAGGGGGGGGCGGGGTGGGGGGTGGGGGGTGGGGCGGAGGGGGAGGGGCGGTACGGGGGCAGGGAAGGAGGGAGGGGGGGGTAGAGAGGGGGGGGGGGGGATGGGGGGGGGGGTTGGGGGGTTCGGTGGGGGGGAAGGGGGGGCGAGCGTGGGGCGGGGTTGGGAGGGGGGTTGGTGGGGGGGGGGAGTGGGAAGGGGGGGGGGGGGGGGGGGGGGGGGGGTGGGTAGGGGGGGAGGGGGGGGGGATGAGGGGGGGGGTGGGAGGGCGGGGGGGGGGGGTGGGGTGGGGGGGGTGTGGGGGGGGGGGGGTAGTGTGGGGGGGTATTTGGTAAAAATGGGGGGGGGGGGTGGTGGGGGGTGTTGGGGTGGGGGGGTGGGGGTGTGGGGGGTGGTGGGGGGGGGGTTAGGTGGGGGGGGTGGGGGGGGGGGGGTGTTGGGGGGGGGGGGGGGGTTGGTGGGGGGGGGGGTGGTGGGGGGGGGGTGGGGGGGGGGTGTGGGGTGGGGGTTAAAATTTCAATTACAGTATTTCTTGGGGACAAAAATCCTACTCTGGTATTACGTTTAATGTTACTGTTCCCTTTTCCACGTCATTATATATGCACTTAAAAGACAAATACTATATCCAAAGCCCTTCTCTACTGTGAAGTTAGAGGGTTAGGCCTTCAAATTTTCAGACATCTTGGTACTTACTTTATCTTCCTTTCTTGCAAGCATTTATAGAATTAAGGAAAAACAGAAGTCTTGAAAAGGAGAGAAATACGTTGTGTTTTGCAAGGTTCATTCTGGAACCCGATTAGTTGCATATGGACTTTTCACATATGTGCATCCATTTCAAAGGCTTTCATTGCTTAGTATTTATAGAAACTTAAAAGTGTTTTGGCAAATTACGGTTATCATAACTTATCAGAGAAAAGTCTTTAAATAGAGATTCCTAGTCTTTGTTGGAAAGGAGATTTGAGCCCAATTCTCTACTCGAGCTTTTTGGTGTTTGTCTTCTGCTGAACATTAAAAATATACTATATTAGTATATTAAAATTCTTTTTAATATATTTTAAAACATCAAAATTAGTATCCATCAATATATTTTGAAGGTATAACAGAGGAACAACATAGAAAAACCCAACAGACAATCCAAATTCATTTCCAATTCAATTATAATTTAATCAACTTTATATCACATCTTCGGTTTGGATTTTTCGAAATTTGAGTGTTAAACATCTACTCACACATATACTCTTCGAGGGAGAAAAGGAAGGAAGGAACTAATAAGTGTTTTTTCCCCAACATTTTAAGATCCTATAGTATTTGACTTGAAAAAAAAAAGAGAATTTTGATCCTTAGTCTATGGGAGGCTGAAATGTCCAAGACACCCCATCATGATAACAGGCCAGAAAGTTATTTGCTTTCCGCCAGAACCAGAATTTATCAATAGAAGATGGATTCTCTACAATGCTTGATGGCTATAACTATAGCTTGTTAATGCAAGTGAAGGTCTTACAGAAACTTCGGTGACATTCTTAATTTTGGTGCTTTTTCTTATTGTGATTTCCAGACATCTCCTTCCAATTGCCATCAGTTAATCATTTTCTCACCCCGAAGTGGAGACTATTATGTGGCAGTTGAGTCTAAAAGTGAATTTAGCAAATGTGAAGAAATTAAATTTTATTTGGGAAATTATTCTCATCAGAAGAAGGCTGTGAATCAAGGCCAGTGCTGATTGTTAGGAATATGTAATTGTTCAACTGTATATTTTGCAAACTCCTGTTTAATTGCATCCGTCTATTTTCAGTCTTATTTATGTTCTACCTCTCGGTCGTTCTCATTCACCTTGTTGTTATATTATCTTATATATAAATATTATGTTGAAGGGCCTGCCCGATGGATCTTCTTGGACTGTGGATTCATTTACTAAAGCATTTCTCTCAAAGTTGAAATCATATCCTTTATATGTTTTTCTCTCTATCTCCCTCCACACACATGAAGCAATTCTTCTTTAGCTGTATTAGAATATAATATTTTAGCTGTATTCCTTAGCGACGCTGTTACAGTTGCTGGTGAGATCTTTGGATTGAAAAGCATAGCTGCATACCGCAGTGGCTTAGAAATCAACACTAATGTTACTAATAACGATGCTGAGGAGGGACTAAGGCAAACATTGATTGGTGAGTATAGTGTGCAGGTTTATTTTAATATAATCTGTTTCAGGATATTCTTTCTCATCTTTCTTTACTTTCAGCTGGGAAGCCTGTCCGTATTGCAAACAAAAATCTTATTGACTACATCTTCTTACGAAGTTTGGAAGTTGCTCAATCCTATGACCTGCCAATGCAGATACACACGGGGTATTGGATAATTTTAAATTGTTTGATACTTTTACATATAATGATATCCGAGTATTTTGGGGGAAATATATTTTGGAATTTCAAAAAATTACTCAGCTAGCATAAATTGAAATACTTTGATTTCTATGTGCTTAACAGAACCTTGTTAGTAAGGTTACTTGAACAACAAAGCATATTGAGCTGTGACTATCTTACATTTTGGTCTCAAAACATCACAGGTGTTAGTTAGGTGAAATTAGTTTGCGTCTTGTCCACTTCTAGGATCTACCACACTTTTCCTAAATGTTAAAGAAACGTTTTCTTTTCATATTCCCAGCTTTAGGATACTAATTTGTTCTTTTGTTCGATAGGTTTGGGGATAAAGATTTGGATATGCGACTCTCCAATCCTCTTCATCTACGTGCAGTTCTTGAGGACAAGAGATATTCAAAGTCTCGGATTGTGCTTTTGCATGCATCCTATCCATTCTCAAGGGAAGCGTCATATCTAGCCTCTGTTTACTCACAGGCAAACATTTTACAACTCAATCAATGGCTTGGTATTAGTATATTTGAGTTACTGGATAACTGGCATGTAGCACAATCTTCTCTAGGTCTTACCTTGATTTGGGCTGGCAATTCAAGTTGAGTGTACATGGGATGATTTCTTCAATGAAAGAGCATTAGAATTGGCTCCACTAAACAAGGGGCGATAACAAAATAAATTGAATTTGGGTGTAAATTGCACAAAAGGAATAAGAATTTATAATGAATTAGAATTCTTCTGAATTGGGGATCCAACTGACCATGTAAACACCAAAGATTAAGATAACGACTTCTGGCCACGCATTTGATGTCTCACGAGAATTAAACTTTGCAATGCAGGTGATGTTCAGTACTGATGGCTATGCATTTCCTGAAACATTTTACTTAGGTTGGTTAATATACTATTACACCAAATAAATATATTACTTAAATGCTTTGTTGTGGTATTTAAGTATCTTACTCTATTTGTCCCATAATATATGCAGTTTCCTTCGCTGACTCTTAAAATTTCTACACCTATGTTGGCCACACCCGAGGAAAATATACATAGACTTTTCAAGAAAAGAAAGTCTAGGCCTATGTAACGACTAACTACTTTTATTTTTAAACTTCTTATAATATACTTTCCAACTCCTCATTACTTTCCTGCTTAACAGTTTCTCAGCCATATGGTTCCCGTTCCTCCAAACTCTTGATCCATATGTTGTGTTGGTGTCCTCATCCACACGTTGGTGTCCTATGCTAGTTGGAAGCTTGGATATTACCAATACTTTTGTATGTCTATCAGGATGTCATTCCCAACTTGGTTATGAGATCATGAAATCATTCTATGGATGACTTTTGGTGAATAGATTTGCTAACTGATGCACATAAGAAGTAGTAATAAGGTCACTTCTTAACATGGTATGAAGTCCCACATCAACAAAAGAAAGGCCAATTTACAATATATAAGTGGGTGCAATGCAAAGTCCACTTCTTAATAATGCTAACGGTAGGGTGAGTTAGACGTAATGTCACTCTTACATGGTATGAAGTCCCACATCGACTAGCGTAAGACCAATTTACATTATTTAAGTGGGTGCAAACCTCCCCTCACAAGCCGGTTTTATAAGATTGAATTAGACTTAAATTCCACTAGTTGAAAATAAGACTGATTTATTATTCTCAATCATAAAAAATACATATCCTCTATTTGTAATAATCTATTCTCCTAAAAGGGAAATAGGGAACAAGAAAAAAAAAAAAATAAAAGAGTATATATCTATCTCTTTAATTTAGGAAGATCTAAAGATATTTCTCTAATTACAACACTCCCTCTCAAGTTGGGAATGAATATCAATCATTCCCAACTTGCCTACAAGATCTTGAAATCTACCCGGAGGAAGCCCTTTTGTAAAAATATCTGCTATTTGAAGTTATGTAGGAACATGAGTTGTAATCACAAAGCCTATGTCAAGATTATCTTTGATTAAATGTCTATCAATTTCAATGTGTTTGGTTCTATCATGCTGTACTGGATTATGGGCTATGCTCATAGCAGACTTATTGTCACAGTGTAGTTGCATCGGGTGCTCCACTTTGACTTTAAGATCATCCAAAATGATTTTCATCCAGAGTCCTTCACACATTCCTTGAGCAAGGGCTCGAAATTCAGCTTCTGCACTAGAACGGGGTACCTATCTTGCTTTGCTTCTCATTTACTCGATATTTCAAGAAATAACCACACCCCAGAAGTAGATTTCTGTCAGTATAGAACCGCATAGTCGCATGAGTAATATCTCATAGTCACTGTGTTTCCCTTTTGAATAAAACCCCTTCTGGACTGACTTAAGTATTGGAGAAATTTTGATCCACATGCTTGCAGTGCTCTCTCTTGGATCATGCAAAATTGGCATAACTCACCGCCCCTACAGCCACTGTCTGGTCTGTGTGTGATAGATAATCAATTTTCCTACCAATCTCTGATATTGGGCCTTCTCTATAGGAGCACTTTCTTCACTTCGAATTCTGTGATTTTGTTCTATAGGAACTATTGAGGTTCTACATCCCAGCTTTCCTGTTTCTTTGAGGAGATCAAGTACATATTTCCTTTGGGAGATGAAAATTCGTTTTCGGTAGGCAACTCTATCCACGCAAATTTTGAGTTTTCCTGGTCTTTCAGTTCAAAACGGAGCTGCCCCATTTATCTTGTAATGTCAACTTTTTGTTTCAACAGCTCGGAATAATCATTTTTTTCCACATAGACAAGTACTAGAGTTATTTTACCTGTAAAAGAGAGGCTTTATGAATAGAGATGATCTCCTTGCTGTCTGTATCCCAAGGACAAACCATTGCTTTTGTAAATCTTCCAAACCTTGCTCTAGGGGATTGCTTAAGACCATACAATGCTTTCTTCCATGGAGTTTGAAGCATATTTCCTTAGTATGTCCAGATCTTTTACAGTATGAACAATAGTCCCTATGAGTACCTTTTTCAAACGTCTTTCCTCCAACATTTGTTCCCTTGTGGACTCCCTTTCCAGTTGTCATAAGAGTGCCTGTGTGGAGATCCCTCCATTTAGCATGAAGTTTCGAGGTTTCTTCTCCTCTTCCCACTTAAAACCAACTTCTGCCAGGATGGTACTTTTCTCTTCAAAAATCTGAACCCGGCATGGGTCCATACTAGATTAAGCCTGGAGAACATTTAAGCTCTTCCCTTTCCATGCATCAGCAAGAGCGGCAGCATCTGTTTACACATCTTATTGTTGGGTTGTCAAAATGCCATCCAACGACCACTTCAGGATTCGTGAGATTCTGATACGGAAAGGGAGCCCTGTTTTGTATTAAATATCCTGTTCTCAATGTCATAGTAAGCAGCAAAATCCTTTTTTAAAGAAAAAGTGTTCTGTAAATCATCCCATATTTCTTTTGCAGAAGAATGGAACATATAATTTCTCCTTATCTCAGGAATCATGGATTGCCACATCCAAGTCATAATTAATGAATTTTCATTGTCCCAAATTAAGAAATAAGTGTCATCTGGTCTTGGTCCTCCTCCATCTATGTGATCAAGTTTTGAACGAGCCTTGAGAACCCTTCGAATAAATTGGCTCCATTGTAAGTAATTCTGACCATCCAACCGATCGGTACCTCCTATATTTGGTAGGTCATTAGGTACTCCCAAAGGAACCCTTTTTACTTCAGACATCCCTTAGAACGGAACTAGGAGTCTCCGGTGACCTTTTTCGAGACGACGACGGCGTGTGGGTCACACCGAGAAGAGAAGCAAAACTTTCAAATCAGATCTGCTCAAATATCGCCAAAGGGTGTCACGACCCCTAGGAATAGACTCAGGAGGGGCTACGGAGACTCTGTCTGGCGGGCGGGCGGCGACGTGGGTCTCGCGGAGGGGGGCGTGGGCTACATGCACCGGAGACTGTGCGGTCCTTTTCTCACGGATGCACTGCGGGTGTATGTCGCCGGTGTGTTGGGCGCACTTTATGCATCTATCAACGGACCCCAACCGGCGGACGACGGCAGCGGCCGGTGGGTTGCGACTGTTGCAGCTGGAGGTTTGAGACTGTTGCAGCGGAATGGTAGAGCCCAAGATTTGGACCCTTGAACACCAAGTTGAAAAATAAGACGTATTGCTTATTCTCAATCATAAAAAACATTTTATCCTCTATTTGTATAATCTCATTCTCACCCAAAAGGGAATATAGGGAAACTAGGAAAACAACTCTAATATGGAAGATTCTAAGAATTTCTTATACAAACACCACTTCTTAAACCAACTCTAATGTTGGAAACTCTTAAGTGATTTAATGTGCTAACTTCCAAAGGGTGATGATATCATATTAGAGTTATAATTGATTCACTTATGAGCTGGAATATTTTAGCTGTAATTCTTTTGAACCCTAAGGATTAGAATGTTGATGCACAAAACTTGAGGTCATTGAATTAAGCTGAATTCTTGTCGATGAAAAATTGAGAGCACCTATCTCTTTGCTGGTTTTTGATTGAACATTTTAATCATGGTGTAAATGTAATATTGCAAAATTTAACGCATGGTAAATATTTCTGGTTTATTAAAGCTGAGTTTTTTCTTTTCAGGTGCAAGAAGGTCTCGTGTGAAGGTTGTTTTCTACTGTTCTACGTGGATGCGCATGCATTGATGGTGATCTCTCAGTTTCTGAGGCTGTGGAAGCTGCAAAGGACATCTTTGCAAGAAATGCAATTCATTTCTACAAGATTAGTCCAGCTAACAGTGTTATCAATTCACATAGTAATTTGTCCCAAAATTTGAGTGGTGACTTAGACATTGATGTCTCACTTGTTCGTGTCATGTGGGTTGATGGTACTGGACAACACAGATGTCGTGTGAGTCACCCTCAAGGGCTTTTTTCTTTTTATTTCATTGTTCTTTGTTAACCTTGGGAGGAAATTATAGAAAAATGTTTACTGAGTTTTCAAATGGTAGGTCCATTCTTTATTCTGTTTACATTTGGAATCAATCTAAATTGCATGGTTCTCACACCAATAATTGTATATAGTTAGTTTCATGTTTTTTCTTGGATATCGTGTGGCCAAGAGAAAAAGATGAAATCTATCCTAGAAATATAGAGTATCATGTTTTTTAACACTTTGCTGTCCTTTCACCTTTTGTTATAAAACTTGAAATACAGAATACTGAATCACTTTCTTGGAAGTTCTAATGCTGCATCTCTCATTCCTTGTGCACATACTGCATCTCTCATTCACTTGAACTTCTGGCTGTACAGGCCTGGAAAAGTTCGTTCAGCTGGTTTATGAATTCTTTTCTTGAAATTACATCTTGAGATGGAGTTGTGTTTTATTTCAGGCTGTTCCTAAAAAGCGTTTCAATGATGTGGTTGTTAAGAACGGTGTTGGTTTAGGGTTTGCGGCTATGGGATTCTCTTCTCATATGGATGGACTTGCAGAGGGGTCTGGTCTAACAACAGTTGGTGAAACAAGATTAGTGCCTGATTTGTCTACTCTAAGGAGAATTCCGTGGTAAGTACTGCTTTTCTTTACAGGATATGAGCTTTTTCATAAATTAAACTTCCTTTTCAATTGATTCTCAAGTTATCAAACATATAATGTTCTCCAATTAATTAACGAGGGAAAAGCTGAAAGGAAAATATCTTGTTTGTTTCCATTTAAAGTCTCTCCTCGCCAATGTAAGATATACTTGTTTATGCGCATTGCAACCGTTTTCAGTGTTTATGAATTGTATGAAGAACTCGGTTAGGTTTATGAGTAGGAAACATAATTATCCACGATCACAGTAGGCAGGAAAGATAATGAAAGAATGAATTTCTCTTATTAATGGTAATAGAATTCTCTAAACAAGGATAGTTGGGAGCATAACGTCTCTCAGAGGACTGTAGATGCCTGTTAACAAACTCAATAATTAAAAGCATAACCCTAACAATAGAATCTAGCTCTATTTATATTAAATATTTTCCGCCCATCTTATACTGTATATTTCCCTAGAATATATAGCCCTATTTACTATAAATATCTTATACTGAATATTTCTCTAGAATATAGCCCTATTTACTATAAATATCTTATACTGAATATTTCTCTAGAATATAGCCCTATTTACTATAAATATCTTATACTGAATATTTTCCTATAATATAGCTCTAATTACTATAAATATTTCCCGCCCATCCTAATTGCTACAAGAGTTAGGATAGTAGCTCTTCAATCGATCGACTTAAATTCTTCACCTCTTTCAACCGTTCGGCTCGAGCCCTCACCGCCTTCAGCCGTTTGGCTCGATTCCTCACCGCCTTCCATCGTTCGGCTCGACATCTCCCCGCCTTCCACCGTTCGGCTCGACCTCTTCCCGCCTTCCACCGTTCGGTGTCCTTCTTCTCTCATACTTTCTTCTTCTCTCGTAAACCTTCCAACCCCTAACATTACCCACCACCTGATGTTCAACCTTATCCTCAAGGTTGAAATCTGGATATTGATCTTTGATAGTCATTGCATCTTCCCACATTGTTGCACCTCGTCCTCCCCTTGTTGTATCTATCTTCTATCCAAAATTCTGATAGGCCAAAAAGATGGTCCATCCACTTGCAAGTCTGTTGGCAATTCTTTCTCCACACTTCTTTCACCCACTACCTTCTTCAACTGGGATACATGAAACACTGGGTGTATCCGTGCGGTATCTGGCAATTAGAGCCTAAAAGCCACCTCTCCGACCTTATGTGTGACTTGGAAAGGCCCAAAATACCGAGTGACTAACTTATGATGTAGTCTGGACGGCATAGAAGTCTGCCTGTGCGGTCTGATCTTTAAGTACACCCAATCCCCAATCCCCAACCTCTACATCTGCTGATCTCCTTTTTTTATTGGTCTGTTTCACCATCAGTTCTTGAGCCCGTGCTAAATGAAATTTTAGTTGTTTCAGAGCTTCGTCCCTTGTCTACAACTCCTGACCTACGGCATCCACTAAGGTTTCTCCTGGTATGAACCTGTGCAAGGAAGGGGGGAGATCTCCCATACACTGTTTCAAATGGAGTACACCTCGCTGCTCCTTGGTAGCTAGTATTGTACCAATACTCAGCCCATGTAGTACTGAACTCCACCCCTTTAGTTGTTCTGAGCAAAACATCTCAGATAACCCTCCAACACCCTGTTCAACACCTCGGTCTGCCCATCCGATTTAGGATGATAGGCTGTGCTCATCTTTAGTTGGGTCCCCTGCATTTTGAACAGCTCCTTCCAGAAGACACTCAAAAACAGTGGATCTCTATCACTAACAATATATATTGGTACCCCATGCAACCTGACAATTTCCTTAACAAACACCTCAGCTATGGTGTGGGCTGAATATGGATGTTTCAGTGGTAAGAAATGCCCATATTTACTAAGACGGTCCACCACCACCAGTACGGCATCATACCCTTGGGATTTGGTCAACTTCACTATAAAATCCATGCTCAATTCCTCCCAAATGGTGTTGGTTATGGGCAAAGGTTGTAGCAACCCCTATGGGGAGGATGACAAATAATTATGATGCTGGCATACCAGGCAACTTGCAACGAAATCAGTCACGACTTTCTTCATTCCTATCCAATGAAGTGATTGAGCTACCTTGCAATAAGTCCAATAAACCCCAGAATGTCCCCCTTTCTGAGTCATGTGAAATTTAGCTATTAGTTTAGGTACCCAGGCCGATTGAGCTAAAATCACGAGCCTTTCCTTATAGTGCAATCTGTCATGCTTCATGGTAAAAGTTGGGTGCGAGTTAGGGTCCTTTTTAATGTCTCCCATTACCCTCTTCAATGCCTCATCCTCCTCAACCTCCTTCAAGATCTTCCCAAAGTCTTGCCAATAAGGCCTGGCCACAACCGTCAACTCCTTCTCTTCTTCCGTACCTTTCTCCCTCTTTCGAGATAGGGCATCTGCAACCCTGTTGGTAACCCCAAACTTGTACATAATTTCAAAATCATACCCTTGGAGCTTTGCAATCCAATTCTGCTGATTCTGGGTGGTGATGCACTGCTCCAATAAGTATCTAAGGCTCCTTTGGTCAGTATGAACCACAAATCTTTGGCCCAATAGATAGGGTCTCCAGTGCTGTATGACCATAACCAAAGCCATAAGTTCTTTATCGTATATTGATTTATTCAACGATCCCTCCGATAAAGCCTTGCTGAAGAAAGCAACGGGCCTGTTTCCTTGTGTGAGAACCGCTCCTACTCCTCCTCCTGATGCAACACACTCAATATGGAAAGGTTGGTAAAAGTCAGGAAAAATCAATACTGGTACAGTAGTAATGGCCTCCTCCAATCTAGTCATGGCTACATCAGCTTGCTCTGTCCATGTAAACAACCCCTTTATAAGCAACTCAGTCAACGACTTGGCGATCTTCCAATAATCCTTCACGAAACGCCTGTAGTACCCCGTCAGACCTAGAAACCCCCTTAAAGCCTTCAATGTACTGGGCTTTTCCCAATCCATCACAACCCTCACCTTATGTTGGTCCATCTCAACCCCCCTTTCCGAGATCAGATGACCCATATATCTTATCTGGACCTTGCCAAATTCACACTATTTCCTGTTAGCCACCCAACTGTTCTCCTCCAGCTTCCTCAACACTAACCCGACATGCTTCAAATGTTCCTCCCAAGATTGGCTATAAACCAATATGTCATCAAAGAATAAGTTGAAAATAGGACTGATTTTATTATTCAGAATCATAAAAAATACATTCTCATATCCTCTATTTGTAACAATCTAATTCTCCT
>NW_025905938.1:0-14642 GCF_018835915.1 Vigna umbellata
ATAACGCATTCTTGAGTCAAATAATACCAACAAAACTTTTCTTTTATTTGTTAATGATAAAATAAAATTGAATTCCTAACAATGAAGAAATATCTCATTATACTTTTAATTGTCATATTATTAACATTGATGCTAATTTTATTTTTTTTATTTTTTTTACTATCAAAATTTCACTTAATTTTAAATACCTGTATGTACTATATAAAAAACTCGCTGGTTTGGTCAAACATAGGATGGACCGATTGGTCATGAAGAATGACCTAACAGTCAATACAAACCAACATTACCAATAGCATGGAATAATTAAAGATAAAGCATGTTTAATAGTCGTTGAGTTATAATTAGGCCGATAATAATTATAAGTCTACCTCAAAATTTATAAATATAAATTTGATGAATAATAGTAGATAATTGCATTGAATTTACGTTTAATATTTTAACTACGTAAGCTTGAAATGATTTTAACATTGTATCTTTTTTAAGTAATTTTCGACTCGGACTCAACAAGATATTATATAATATATATATATATATATATTATATATTATATATATAGATATATATATATATATATATGGAATTGGCAGGAGGAAGTGTGTTTTTTGGAGTTGTAGAATCGACCGAGAAGAGGAAGAGTGTGAGATCATTTTGATGGTGTTTGGTCTTACACTTGGTTATTTATTCAACTTTAAGTCCATGGGCTGGAAAGACAAAGAGTAAAATGAAACACGTAACAACATAAATCTTTGATGTTTCTTTTAGAGGCATTTAGCAGCATGTGTTCGTAAGAAAGAAAGAAATTATTTTAAAAAAAATCCAAAAACTTCTTCTTATTTGCTTCCTGGAGGGCGTGGAGAGGACAATTCCCATATTGATGTATCCATGTAGAAAGTTTGTTTCCCTTTTCCTTCTCAAATACATATTGGATGGCCTCAACTCAAAAATTTGACTAATAAGACTGATTTAAGTTTGAAATCAATTTGATAAAGAACTCAAATAAGATAATCTTGAATTTTATCAATGTAATGATATAGCATGTTTCCAATGTCTTAAAGTTAAATAAAGAACAAAAAATCATAATAAAACAATCGAAAAGAAATTTGATACTGCATAAACATGTATCGAAGACCAAATGTATTAACCAAAAATAAACACAAAACAAAAACGATGATGGTTTTATTTTGAGAAGGGAAAAGGATGATAGGTTCGGGAAAAGTAAAGGCTAAAGACAAAGTTTACAACGCAAACCAAACATTAATTAATAAGAACCGGAAGAATAAAGGAAGAAATATTATGAGATAGCCAGGTTTGTGTCAAAAAGGAGCCTGATAATGTTCCTGGGAGTTGATGCTTAAGAATTCATCCGAAATGCAGAAATCAAGTTTCTTGAACAGAAATGTATTCAACACGGATAAACAATTAAATTTTTTTAAAAATTTTTTTAATTTAAAAACACATTCAAGTGATCAAATTCATATGTTCATCTCTCCGTTTTAGGATATTTAGAACAATTAATATTGGGGAATAAAACCAAATACAAGAATTCTTCTGTAACATGGAGAGAGCTTTTTGAATGTTCTTCAACACCAACATCTTCAAGTTCTTATATTTCACCAACTGAAAAACGGTTACAGATATTTGAGGTTACCATGGTTTTTTCCTACATAGATTCATTCAATTCCGGTATAACCATTCAAGCTTCATCTCTGTTATTATTTATGAATAGAAAAACAAAAACAACAACTAGTTTTTAGCATGGAAAGTTATATATATAATATTTCACTACATTTCCCCCAAAAAGTAACTGATAAGTGAAGTAATGAACTAAACTGATTCTGAATCAGTTGGACAAAAAAACGCTATGTCTTCTCATATGGGTGATGGGAGTTCAGTTCTAGTTCCGTCTTCACAAGTTTTCTTGTTCCTGCCATATTAAAAATAAACGGAGTATTAATTGAGGTATTTGATTGAAATGTGATTTGCAAGTAAGATTGTTAACGGAGAAGAATGATTGTTTGTTTGACCTTGCGATGAAGTGAAAGTTATTTCCTGGATAATTACCTCAGCTTTTTCTGTTTTTTTAACATTCATTGAAAAAGTCTTTCTTTTCTTCTTTGCTGTTGTCATTTCATTCTGACTCCTCTCCTAATCTCTGTGGTTTTTAGAGTCTTCGTTCAAGATCATCTGCTATCTCTGTTAATATATTCTTTAATAGTTGATCTGTCGCTTCTGATCATATAATAAAATATTTAAACACCTCTCACAAACCGTAATTCACAAGATTAAAAGTGTGTGCTTTTAACTATAAATAATATTTTTTAAAAAAGTGAAGGAGTATTTGTTATTATAAATGATATTTTAATAATTCCTACGAGCTAGCTTCAATTGCTTATTTTCTTTCGTTAATTTTTTTCTTCTTTACTTTGTATTTTTTTCTCTCTGTTACCATAAATGAAACAAAACATCTATGCTAGAGAATAGTTTTACTTTATCGGCATTTGAATGTCTTAAATAATCTGTTTCCAGAGAAAATAAAAAAAAATTAATAAAAGATTGAATGGCAAAAGAAGAAAAAAAATATGCGTCTGAAGAAAATATAAATAAATAAATACAAAATAACTTTAAATAAAAATTAATGATTTAAAAATAATATTAATTACATAAATATAATATGTTTCGAAAATTAGGGCGGTCAAAATTGCACACAGTTCAATTTGACTGACTATGAGTTGACCAATTGGTTAAAAAAATTATATGTATTTATATACAATAATAATAGTTAAGAGTTGTAAATGGATAATGTTACATATCATATCAATAATTGCTGACTAAATCAAAAACACTAAAATGGGATAGTTTAAGGATATTTTAAATGAACATTTTGGGTTATTTTAAAAGTGGATCCAAGTGAGTTATTTTAAAAAACTCAATTTAATTTAAAACTTCTAAATTCCAAAACCGGAAGACATGTGTTAGGTTATTGTTTTACTAATCGATGTGGGTAGTTGTGGTTAAGGTAGTTTTTTAAAACTTTTTATACAGGCTTGGTGAGTAACCCCAAGACATGTTGCAATGGTGAGTAAAAAGGAAAATAAGTAAGGGAAAAAAAGAGGAGTCAGAACCTCGTGGAACACAACCAATTAGTATTTTGAGGAATTGGTAAACACTGAGTTAGATGTTCTCTGAAAATCTCCATCATTAACATCTTTAGATATAGGAGGCTCCGTCTTAAGATTTGAAGAAGGTATGACCATTTCTTCTTCATCATTTTCCTGCATATATATTTATTGAAACCTTAATCTTTTAGGTTATTAGTGTTTATAAATTCAATTTAGTAATAATTCATTAATAGTATATTGCTGTTAGAGGAATATGAAGAGTTAGTAAAATAAAGTATTAAAATCTCAGTAACTTATTTGAGTATTTTTATTAATTTTTATAAATATTTTTAATTTAATTTATTCCCAAAATTCTTATATTTTTATTTTTGTTTAAATGAGTGACATGACTATTATTTTATGTCATTATTTTGCTCATTTGTTTTTCGTTGTTAATATAAACAATATACGCGACGTGTATATTATACCCTAATTGAAAAATAGCACTGGTTTCATTTAATGACTTTTTTTTTATTTATTATTAGTTGATGTGAGAGAAGAAAATAGTATCATTTCACGTTTATCTATAACTATCGTTATTTGACTGTTTATTTTTTCCAAAATGCAAGAAAGATATCACTCAAATGTAAAATAAAGTTGTTGTGAAATTTGGAAAAAACATAGAGTGGTGGTGATTTATTTTTACAGAAGAGGAAATAAAGTATAATATTTAATTTATAAAAGGTTTTTTTTTAAGTCATATAAATATTTTTAATAGTTGAATTTCATTTTATATAAAATTGTCGTTTCTCTAAACCTTTTCTTTAAGTTTTCTCTCTATTATTTCTCTTTTATTCTAATCTCAATCTTTATTAGAGATCACAGGATCGATCATAGCAATGAACTCTACATAACTATTAGACAAGGAGTATATAACAAAGTAAGTTTTCATTTTTTCCTCTTTTAATCATTTTAGCCCTTGTGGTGCATGTGCTCCTAGGGTGATGCATGTGATTGGGGAATTGTTCTTGGTGAATCGCTGTTGCTCTTCTTATCATGATGTTATGTTTTTATTTAAAATTTTAATCGGGGTTTTGGTTTTCATAAGTTCTTGTGTAGATATAGCTTTAAAAGAGAGAAGTAACAACTGTGAGGAAGGGAGGAATGTTTCTGTGTTCTCAAGTTATGGAGTTAATTTTAGTTATTCATATGTGAAATTCATTTCTTTTGTTTTGGATGTTGAGCCTAGATTAGATTTATTTGGTATGTCGTGGATTTGGAAGTTGTTAGATAAGTGTGTGGTTATGTTGAAAGCTTACGAAAAATCTAGTTTTGTGAGATTATGTGGTATAATGAATATGTTAAAATCTTAGTGTGTGGTAATGGGCTTTGTGATGATTAGGATTATGGAATTGATTCTTTTTTGGCTAAGAATGGGGTTTTTTAAATTCTTATAATTGGAAAAACATAGTGATTGGTTTTTTTTTTTTTTTTTAACAGTATGATATGTGTGTATAAAAACTGACAAAAATCACGAACCAGTATTTTTTTTGGAGGGGCGTTTTTTTATAGTTTTTCATTGTCCTGAATGACTTATCCACAAACTTGTATTGTGGCAAGGTCTTCTATGATATATCAGAAACTTTCCAAAAACATTCCTTAGAATTTAGGGAAAAAACTAGAAAGAAACTCTACAAGGAGTAAAACAAAAAAAAATAAAATCAGGGATATAAAGAGGATAAAGAAAAGGATAAGAAAAGAAAAGAAAGAAAAACTAAGGAAATGATAAACTTCTTTGAGGAATATAAAGGTTCCTCTAGAGAGGAAGAACCCCCCAAGAAAGCTTTGATTGGTGGATTTTTTTATGAATGCAAAAGTAGGTCTATTTTATAGAGCGAAGAAACTTGGTCATTCTTTTGCAATAAAATATAATTAACATTTTACAACATGATATAAACTTTGGTATGGATGGTACTATTCCTAATTGTAGGATTTTTATTGTCTTTATTATGCAAACTCAATGTACGAGGTTATACATTGTTAGGAAAGTTCTAAATTTGAGTTTGACAAAGGAGCAGGGAAGGGTTTCTTACTGGGAAAAACTATTGGAAATCCAAGTGTGAGTCTAAGTCTCACCACTAGTACAGGAAGAGGAAACGACAACGGTCATTTTTGTCCATAGACAGCGGTTCTCTAACCGAGGCATATTCAGGCGAGGTAAAAAGTCTACTTTTTTTTGTTTCGGGTGCAGACCGAGGCATAAGATTATAAAAATTTTGCCTCGGTTATTGCCTTAACCGAAGCAATAGGTGTTTTTATTTTTTTTATTTTGTATTTTTTGGTTAAATTATTGATAAAAGAAAGCCAAAGATTAGTGTTTAGCCAGAGACGAGATCAGTGGTTGTCATCTTCTGTCTATTGCATAGAAGGGCATAGCACGGTGGTTACGGCAACACCCCATCACTCACTATGAAGCAGTCCTTGAAGTTCCAGGGTGATGAAAACCACCACGAACACAGCACACAGCGACTCCGCCACCGCCACCAACTTTGTTTCCGAGTTTTGCTTCTCACTCTCTTCAAACTTCACATCTGGCCCAATTCACATCACTGCCACCGCCACCCCCATTTTTGTCTCTGCAATTCAAACCCCAATTCAGCCACCTCTCTCTCTGTAAAATCGTTTTCTCCGATACCCTAACACCCCCTTCTCCTCTCCCTCCCACACCTCAAATTGTGTCCAACAATCTTCCTCGGGTTGGCAGAATCTGAAATTGGAAGAATACACAGACAAATCAAACCCTAACATTTTGGAAAACTCTAAGAACGATGCAAAGTTAAGGGAAGCAAGACCGACGGAACAATGGAAGCGAGAGCGGCGGAGCGAGTCGCGAGAGCGACGAAGCGAGATCGCGAGAGCGAGAGTGACGGAGCGAGATCGCGAGATCACGAGATCACGAGAGCGAGAGCGAGATCGCGAGAGCGAGATTGCGAGAGCGAGATTGTGAGAGCGAAAGCGACGGAGCGAGGGCGCGAGGGAGCGAGAGCGACGCGTGTAGCCGAGGTCGTCGAGGGAGCGGAGAGCGACTGAGCGAGGCGAGGTGATCGACGGAGCGACTGCGAGGGACAGCGACGGAGCAATCGTTTGCGAGCGTGGGAACGACGGAGCGTAGGTCTCCAGAGTGATGTTCATACACTGTCGGGCGGTACATAGAACTGACGGGGAGTCCTGAGTGAGCAAAGTGGGAAAAGTGAGGGAGGAAGTCCACCTCGATGGTGGAGGAGAGAGACAGGTGGATATTAGCGAGGGCCAGGGAAGGGGATAGCGAGGAGCTAGGGATGGGAGCCAGATCTCTGTAGGAAAGGGCAATGAAATGAAAAGAGGTTACGTGTATAATATTTTGGATGTCTCGATATCGGGCACAAACCATGCCTCTGGTTCTCTGCTCGCGCTGAAGCCATACACTCCATATAGTCTCGGTTCTACCCTGAGCCGAGGCATATGTTTGCTCAAAGATAAAAATACAAAAAAAAAATAATCAAATGATTATCTACCCGGCGGGTTCCCGTTAAAACCGAGGCATAAACATTCAGTTCCGCATTAGCAGGTAACTTTTTCTAGGCGTGGCGTCGGCGGCTTTAACCCGAGGGTAAATATGATATATGCGGTCGGGTGAGGTGGAACCGAGACTTATAAGTTTCGATGAATTTACAAAAAGGCCACCGCATTTTAAAATGGCTTTTCCGTGTTTCAGGGTCAGGCCGTTAACCCCTCAAAGGCGGGGCTGATAACCCACCATATAAAAACATTTTGTTTATCATACTAATGCACCATTGGATATGGGATATAAATGAGAGTAGCACTAGATCTAAGATAGAGAGACGCATTACCTATTACCGTTAAGTTTTTGGGGGAGAGAGTTATGTCAATCCTTTATATATAGTTTGGGCTCATATCTCATTGGGTGTTTTGGTATGGTTCTCTCTGGAACCTGCGTCCTCGATAGATCCAACAGAGACAACCTCTGGTTGCCAGTTGGCTTTTCTACGCTTTTGAGTAGTCATCTAAAGTCACATTTCAGGACGGATTGCGTTACTCGACCTCCACGAAGTCCTCTCTGTTAGGGCGTCTGAATCAAACTAATTTTGACAGGTGGCCCTAGAAGCATACGTGAACATACCTATTACTTTTAGTGTTTGCACATCGTGAACTGATCTTGGATTAGAGCTTTGGTGTTACATAATGTTGTTCACATCAGTTGATATACTGTATTACTGCCAAAGAAATTGGATAAATAATTTATGCATTGTAAATGTTAGATTGTATTAAATTACCATATGTCGGTGCGTAGTTGGTGTTAAAGGTGGGAAACATATGTATGACATTGTGTGTTAATATTTGTTGGTTTTTGGCTCCCTTCCTTTATGGAGAGATATTGTCGTCCAAATAATGTTGACCCTTTAGGTGTAACTATGTTCAGTAAAGGATGGCCAAATTAGGTGCTGCGTATCGTATATAAAAACATTTCAGTCATCAGTGTTCTTTATACAGGAACTTATATTGTGATCATGGTGTAATCCATTGACAACTGGCCCTGACAATGAAACAAGGGCCCTTCCAAGTGCAATTTCCATTAGAAAATAATTCCCACCTAATGCATGATATCGTAAATAATTAAGTTTAGAAGAATTTTTGATGTGTGGTAAATATAGTTCTTTACATTATTTGAAATGTATTGAGTATGTTATATATGATTATAGGAATGATTTTGAGGTATGATGTGTCCTTTTGTATAAATTAATTTATCTTTTTTTTTCAATAATGATCACCTTAACGATAAGAAAATGAAAATGCACTTCTAGAAACACTTTTAGATAACGAGAATCCAACTCTCTGATTAGATAGAAAATAGTAATTTTTGTAATGTATAGTTTTGTGATAGAACAGAACATAGTAGTTTGAGATGTATATATGTTATGTTAATATAATTATACTTTATAGGATAACAATAGTAATATACTATTATACTATTAGTTATGAAAATGTTTTATTTTATTAGCCATAAAAAAACTGAGATTTCCGCATATTGAGTATTTTTTTTTTATTTAAGTTGTTAAAAAATACTGCTTTGTTTCCTATTCTTACTACCCATTATGTGCATTAGCGTACGGGTATTTTAAGCGATTGGGAATAAAATTTTATTGGCGAGAAGTATCATTTTCTTAGGTTTCACTGTTGGTTGGTTTATCAGATAGGATTTTGTATTTGTAATTGCTCTATTGAACTAAAACAAGAAACGCTTACTGGTGGAATGGGTGCTTCAATCTAGAGGAAATCTGTTTGGTGATATTGGCCATCTGATGAAGCTTTCCAACAAGCATTGTTTTGTCTTTCCTCTACTCTGTTCTTTCGCTTTCATTTCCACCTTACCTCTCACTTTTGTTTGTGGTGTCGTCCCTCATCTTTGGGCGATAGATCTGATTGTTTGCATGGTCTTTCTGTGATGCTGAGTTAGCTCACCTATCCCTCTGCTGTTGCAACATGCTGCTTCACACTTCACAGGAGTGCCGCTCTTTAGCCAGAATCGTCTCCATCCCTTTGGATTCTCATGGCCTCAATCTCCGTGCTCGGATGTTTTAAGATTATTAAAGCATACCTTATTTGCTCATGGAGACCCGATTTTTTGAAATATTCTACAGAAAAGATCGTACACCCTATTCAAAAAGTACTAACAAGATAAAATCAATGTGGCGCTTTAAGAATCATAATTTTTCATAAGTCTAAATTACTTCTAAACATATATATATATCTATCTTACTATGTTATCTTTAAATAAAAATAGTTTAAATTCTTTCATTAGTAGTTATATTGTCTACAACTCTTTAGATCGTTTTTGTAGTTAATGACTAGACTAACACATTGTAGACCGTTTACATATTTTTTTAAATAATTATAATAATGATTTTTTATTATTCCAAGCTTGTGATATCTTTAGTAAAACTAATGAAAAACCAATGCGTAATGTGTAAAAAAATCGCATATAGTACCTGTCAAAGAATATGAAAAATGTTTGAGATCTTGAGGGAATGAAGAGATGTACGGTTTTGGACAATTCTCCCCAAATCAATGTTTTACGGTAAGACAATCAATCTTCTGGCGAAGGCCTTGGAAGTTCAATCAAAGCCTGCAGTTTCAGATTTGGAATCTCAACCTTTTCATTTCCCATCACTGTTTCCCTCTACTACTCCTCTACATACTTGCTTCCATGAGTAACAGAGCTTCTACATGCGCTACATTTTGTTGGAATGAAAACGGGAAAGATGCATTTCAATTTGCTGCATTCTCTATGATAAGTGCGTATCAGCCTGGGAAAAATGGCTTTCTCTGATTCTTTGCAATCCTCACCAATTTATCTGTTTTAATCATTGCCATCTATGATTTTAAGTGCCCTAAAATGGTACACCTTCCAGCACAGAACACAAATAGTTTCTTCACCTTTTCACAAACTCTTGAATAGGTAACTCAGTAGACGTGTTTTGGAGAGTGAAAAGAAATCCTTGGTTTATCAATTCAATTTTTCAGTTCCACACTCATTATTTTGTGCAATCACTTCATGTTTGCATTGGCGCTCATTTACCTGCAAGTGTTTCACCATAGTCAGAAAATGCCTCATTCCCCCACCCATACTAGACAAGAAAGGCTATCTTTTCTCTTCTCTTAACTCATTCCTCCAGAACAAGATTCAGACAGTCAACTTAATTACGATATAAACAGGCCGAAAAAATATAAGGCCTCAGCTTTTCGATCGCGTATAGTAATGCATCTTCAAAATTAATATTATCTTATTAGTTTTTTAATGATGCTTGCAGAACAAGAGAAAAGAGAAAAACATGTGGCATTTTACGAATAATATTTTAATTTCTTGTAAAATACTACGCTAAGTCATACAATATCGGCTTTAGAATTTAATCTCATTTTCAAACAACTGACGTCATTGTTTAAATAATTTGACTTCTGAAGAATAAGAATTTAGTTTTTATTACCATGTTACTTTTACATGAAAATAAAAATTGTGTTTGACACATGTAAACAATGTATTACGAAAACTTTACCTGCGTTAATCTAATAACTCATGTTTAATTCCTCCACAGAATGTTTTTTATAAATAAATTTCCAATTTTTCAAATTTCAGCCATTAGCTATCTATGTTGCGTATCAAAGTGTAATCATATCATTTTAGGAATTTATGTCTAAAAGCGTGTTTTCATTTTTAAACACAAATAAAATATTCACATTAATGTTCACCGAATTGAGTATGATATGAATTGTTATATGATTAGTCCATAAAAAATTTACTATAAATGTTAAAACACCTTTTAAATGTTCAATAATAAATATCAGCATAAAAACTACAACACATGTAATAAAAGATGAGTTTACAGAGTACCAATTGATAAGAGAAGAGCTTGCAATTGATCCTTGAATCGAAAGAATTTGGTAGTTCTCCTTCCTTTGTTTTATATTCTATGGGTCCCATGTAAAACCTTATATTGGGTTTATGGACTTTGACATTCTATTGTGTACCTTTGCTTTCAGTCTTTGGCAAGTTGACTTCTTCACTAATGCAACACAAGTACTCATCACATTTTTGAAAAATGTCCGCTAACATTACGCAAGTTTCCGATCGATACGCACTCTTTATTATGAGTCTTTTTTTAATTCGTGATGTAAATCTCCTCTTCATGCTCATGTGGTATCGTCCAAAAAGTATTTTCAGCCATCACAAGTCGCCTATTCTAGTATCTTCAAGTTTTGAATTGTTTTGAGTCACCGGAAGTACAAATTGTAACAGGTGACACTCGGAGACATGAAGAGTGGTTAAATTTGGAAATATTGAAATAGTACTTTTGTTATTATTATGAGTATCAACTATTTCTTCTCCAGAATCTTTCCATTTGTTTTCATCTCTTATTATACTTTTCAATTGTTCACAACTACCTATCCGCAATGTCTCCAACGCATGAGGCTTTGTTTCTTCGACCCACTCAAAAAGAGATATCAACATGACATTGCGAGATAGTCACTGAGCATTATAAGCATGCTAGCAGAGGAGTGGTTAGTCTACGTGAATTGCTGGGCGTGTAGCGAGCAACACAATGCGCCTATGCATTATGCAATTTCAGATAGATATAGTGTTTCTAAGATCTTTAGAATTTCTAGAGGGAAGGTCCATTGCATATTTTCTTTCATAATTTTTCCATTCCTACAGTTTAAGCATAACAAGACACTGGATAACGGGCTAAACTTGCCAATAGAAATCATTATTGTCATTTTCGGCATGTGCGTCATGTGCTAATTATCTGCCAGCTATCAATCTCCAGTAGAATTACTCGTAGTTCATCTTCAGAAAGAATAATATCAGGTTATACGATTTTCCATCACTCTAAGGTCACTTCATCTAAGAGTTCTGCTGGGCTTGTTGGTGATACTAGATTCTCGCAAATGGTCGGCCTGGAGGTCATAAAAAATTCCATAAGCGTTCTCCACATGCAGGGAATTCCTTAAAAACCATTCAGGGAACAAAATATTTCCCCGACGCTTTGTTGCTCTATTACAAACCTTTGATAGTTAGGAAGCTGTGTGGCAAGTCTTTACAAAATTTATGATACTTAGGGTTAATATAAATGCAACTCTGTTCCATTACGAACAACTCTAATCACTTCACATACATTGGCGTGGCCTTTGAAACGGACACTCAAAAAAAAAATAACAACTTTCACTATTACGATTCACCATTTTCCAATCGCCTAGCAATACCATCCATTACATCTAATACAACTCGAAGTCTCAAGGGCCTTAAAAATAAAAAATACATTAATGTGGCGCAAGAATCGAGATGTCACACCTAATTTGAATCTTTATGAGGTATAAAGATTTACATTGAGTTTCACTGTCCACGACGGTTGAAAGGGACTGGAGGCAAATGATAACTTGCTCTAGTTGGCTCAAAGAGTACAAGCTAATAGCTGAAAAATCAATAACTTGAAGCCCTGGTATTGTTGTTCAAAGAATTGAATTTGGGACCGATCCACAGACACATGTCTTCAGGTAGACAACTACAGACAGCAATAACACAGTTGAGAGTCCTAACGTGGAGGTAACACAAATCATTGACTATATACTACACGCTACAGAATCAAGATTCAGAGCCGTCCCTTTGGATTCAACTTTCTGCTCATTTCATCGCCTGAATGGTATTCCAACTGCCAAGCTCTTCTTAGCTATCCCAAAGCCGGTTCACGACCAGTCATGCTTTACTCTTCCAGATTTACAAGTCTAAAGTAAACATGAATGTATTGAGTTTATTGTTGGCTACAATAACTTTCTCACGCATTCGTCGTAATCGTTCATGTCATCAATGTTCTCAATGAAGTTGCTCCTTTGAACAATCTGACTAAAAGTTCTGCAGATATTTCTGCAGCTGTTGCTCGAAACAGACAGAGAAAAGGTGGCAAAAAACAAAGTTTTGTTTTTTCTTGGTTGTTCACGCCTTCATTTGCATAACTATCTTTAGACATCTATAAACGTTTCTCAGACTTTCGTCTATATTATCATGTACGTGCATGGACTTTTGTAAGGATTTTAAGGCTACATCCCATTCGTTTACAAGTCGTGAACCCTTTAAACTACGACCAATTAAAGCAATTGCAATTGGCAATCCTTTACATTCTTTGGAAATTTTGCGACCTATATCAAGAATGCTTTTAGAGGAATTATCTCTTAAACCAGCATACTTTTGGAACAATATCCATCCCTCTTTCTCAGGTAAGATAGTTAAGTTTTAAATTATCTTCTCACATTCCTTTTATTGCATATTCTTATATCAGCGAGTGGTCACAAGAAATTCTAACAATTGGTTATGGTTGCCCTTAAAATGGCATACCTATTTCCTTCAAAATGATATTCTCCCCACACCTCATCTAGTAATCAGAACAGAATTTTTCACCATTAGTTAATCTATCCTTCACTTTTTAGGCCTCTCTGATTCTTACAATCCTTCAATAACAGTCCTAAGGTCCGGCAATATCCGCTTGATCTTTTTTTCTCAGGTTTTAAGTTACTATGTAGAATCAATTACCTTGATTATATACATTTTCGACATCTTCTTAGCTTCCCTTTTACGTCCCACCTCTATTGCTAATGTTTTTTTTTTCCTGTTGCCTCCCCCCATCCATTGCAATCCAATCATATAGTTGTTTGGTCATCTTTTTCCAGGCATTAAAGTTTCTTCAAATTTCCAACTTTTCTACTTGTTCCCATGTAAATGTAGTTCTTTGAGAGAGGATATCTCCACGTTTACGTCATGGCCCCCTCCATCACTGATCTGAGCTCCAACAATTTTTCCACTTTGTTTTTCTTCAAACGCGTTCAACAAGTCTTCTAATCTCCTTGTCTTACTTTCCAATTCCTTCCCCCTACTATCTGGCCATTGCAGTTAGGACACCATCCAAAGAAACATGTCACTTTCTTTTTGGTGTCTTCTTCAATAAGTTCTATAGCTTGCTTTTGCCAATGTGTGACATCTTTTCGTATCTTATCACCTCTTCTAGTTGCCACTCTAGCATACTCTTCCCATGTTTCCTTTTTTGCTATCAAATTTTCCCTTTCCTTTTCAAAGTCATCAGTAATGCATGTGAAGCAACAAATATAACGTGATTGTTCTACTGTTGCATTAATCAATTTCTCCAGATTTGACTTTGCCAAATCAGATACAATGCTCACCATCTAAATCAAATTAATTACAAGAAATTTAATTTATAATAAAATCATATTTTTTCAATAAATTAAAGAAAAACTATAATACATTTTCATTATCGACAAAAGTGAAATATTTATAACCCTAACAAATATAATGTATAATCCATTTAATGGATACATGTAATGCTATTAGTTAATTCATATTAGTACCACTGTATGAATCTAGCATACCTTCTTCATTGATTCCTTAAGTACCAATTGGAATCTTGTAAACGGTAACATTTGAACTGTGCAATATAACTCGTGCATAACATAATTATGATGAGGAGCTCAACATTGTAAATCTCGAAGGAGGCAAGGAGGTTAAGGTCGACATAGGACTACTCAACATTGAAGATGTTGGTGGTTTTCGACATGGTAAGGACGGGGAAAACCTTTGTAGATAAGAGAGGTTGGTGACTTGCTATCTCAATGATGGCGAATGGAACTTCTAGTAGGAATAAATAACCCACACAATGTGGAGGAGGATAGAGAGAAGCAACGACTTCATTGTCCCTATGTAGATCCAACTATAAATATGAACTTTATGTTGGAAGTTCGAGTATTCCTCTATATTCTATACCATACGAATTCTTTATGAATTTTCCCTATATTTTTTATAACCTAACTAGTGAGAAAAAATATTATATAAACTATGTATTCATATTTATTTATCTGAAGATGTTGGAAATGGTAAAATATTTTATATTTTCTCGGAGTATATTAAAGCCTAAAGAGACTATGATA
>NW_025905939.1:0-17180 GCF_018835915.1 Vigna umbellata
ATTCTATTCAAAAATTTAATTATAAACTTAAAAATATTTATTAGTTTTTTCTTCAATTTCTAATTCTCTTTTAATAATACAAACTAACCTCAATCCGTGGTAGATATTTACAAAGTTCTTTCATAAAAAATATTTTCCATTTGACAACTTCGTGGTAAGACATGCATTACGTAGAATTAATGAGGTCAGGATTTAGCATGCTCCATAGTTTTCCGTAATACTAATTTTTTAATATCCTTAATTTATTTTATTCAGTATATTTTTTATTATTGCTCAGCTACACATAATAGATAATAATATTTGGAACATGGATATTTATGATCACTTAATATTCGGTAAAAGAAAACACCTTCTTTATGTATGGGAGAGCACTTAATAATTCTGTCATTAATGTTGAGATACCATGTGAAAATATTTGTAGAAAAAGACGAAAATAGAACTTTAAATGTGATTACTTAATAAAATCTGCCGACGTGATAATTTTTATATAGGAATGACCGAATCTAAATAATTTATACTACCACTTCATAAAATAAAACGTAAAAAATAATTCTTATATTTAGATGTTAATTTATATTTTTTCCGCTGGTTGATTATTTTTTTCTAACCTCATTAATATTGATATTTTAGGAAATTAGTATTTTGGTATTCCAAAAATTTGTTGACTCAGAGTCGCCGACATATTCAAATACGTACATATTACAAACACAGTTGTCTGCCAACAAAGATATATTCGGCTGACCGTATGGAATACGTTAAATTACAATAAAAAATGATTATTGGATTTTCTGGAATGAGAATTTTGACACAATTTTTGTGTTATTATGTTATATATTATCGTTAGTGGAGTGTTGACTGTGGATTTTTCTCAGACCATAACTATCCAATGAAAAAGTGTAGAAACTTCGTTTTAATATTTGTTTGTCTACATCCACTGTTTCTGGTGTCTACATCTAATCAAAAATTGGACCAATCATAATTACTATCTTTAGAGAAAACGATTTCTTCACATTCATTAACGATAAGGTTGATGCTGGTAAGGATATATACTATGATTTAAATAAAATAAATTTCAATTTTATATTATGTATGTTTTCAAAAAATAGTTTTGTGTATCACTGAAAAGGTTTGTGGGTTTTCGCTAAAATTTAAAATCTTGTTAATAGAGAAATTGACCGTACTTTTTGAAAATATTATCTGGGAAAGTAAAGACTTACATTGTAATGATTATAAATAAAAGTTATTATTATTAGTTGTAAATATTTTGTAGAATGTAATCTACCACACTTCTTTTGTTTTTGTTTTCACCAAAAGCTAAAACAAAACAGTGATTAGTTCCGTAAGCTAAGGATTAGAAGGACACATTTGTCTTTTATCCTAAATTAACAATAAATAATTGATTGTAGATTAAAACTATATTAGAAACGAGCTAGAACTTAGTATTTTAAATCCTATAATTGTAAAATTGAAGTTTATTTCAGTTTTAATATTATACATGGAAAATTTGTAAATGGAGTAAGCAACCAAAAATAGTTCAATTACATTCACAAAACAATCTGAATCATTTAGCAACTAAAAAATTAATAAAACTTTAAACAAATTACTCGTGTAATAATTTTTACATTATTCATAAAGTAAAATACATATTACACATGTATGTATTTGTATTTTTGCTGATGTCCTCAATAAATATACGAATTTCCTTTAAAATTATATAAGCAACAGAGTTTATCCAGAATAATTTTTTTCATTTTCAATTTTTATTGAAATTCATGTTCTTTTTTTTATCTAAAAATATCTTTTAAATCTTTGCTGAGGATTGAAAGTAGCCAAAATTTTCTTTCAAATACTTAAAGAAGTTAGAAGTTATATACCAAGAATCAAACTCGAATAGATTAGACAAATCTGAATATTACGTTTTTATTATACCTTACTTGTCATATTTTTATTTACACTTAATAAGTGTAGGCCTAAAAGTATATGCTAAAATTACTCTTAAAGATAGATTTGTTTACACTTGCTGCTATGTTGAGTGATGAGAAGTGCTACTACTACTTTACCACTTTGAACAAAACCAAAAACATGGTGAATTGGTTTTGGTAACAATCTTTGCAGGGAGAAAAAGGAACAGCAACCCTCCCTCTTCCAATTTGGTCACTGTTTGAGTGATTGGTGGGAGTAGAAAAAGGTAGATTCTTTCCACTGGTGAGGGTAGAAAAGAGGGAGGACCCAAACAAAGCAAGCTTATTTACCTCTGAGGTTGTCGGTGGTCACATTTAAAAACGAAAAAGAAAAGAAAAAAGTGCGGCTATGGAAGGAAAAGGCACTTGCTTGCACTGCATAATAACACGACATTTTGCTAATGCCAACAACAACACCAATGATAAACAACGGTCTCATTTACCACTCACTCGCCCCAACTGCATCAGCATTCAACACCTGTCTGTGAAACCTGTGACCCTCATCTTTCTTCTCTCCCCTCTTCGTGATTCTCACCTTTGTTAACGTAAAAATCCCAACTTTGTTCCCTTTATCAATTGGGGTCCCCTTGAAAAAGACGCCACCCCTCATCATTATTCAATTCGGTGAACCCGGCCAGGTGTCCATGTGAACTCCTTTACTCTCTCTCTCTCTCTACCCTTCAAGCACAGACACATATCTGCACTTCACAACCCTCCAAATAATATTTTTCTATATATAAAACCACCATTATGGAGATGGGGTTTACTCTTTTCTGAGACCCTTTCTCTCTTTTATTCTTCCTTCATCATCTTCTTCCCTGCATTAGTTTCCATTACACGGTGTTACACTTCTGGAGGAAGAAAGGGTCACTTTTCAGATCCAACGTTGAGCCTCCACACATCATGATAGAGCCAGGGTGCCTGAATCAGGGTCACCCTTGTAGAGCGACAACACTTGTTACTCTTTCATTGTTGTCCTTCACACTAGTGTTCTTCTCCTGCTTCACCAATGCTTCCTCTTCTTCTGCGTATCCGGTGAGTTAAGTTTCTTTTAAATAATTTGTTTGGTCTTCGAAAGGCTTTTCAATTTCTAATTTTTGTGGAACAGGAATGCTTTTCCTGGCTACTTTTTCTTTTTTTTCAATAACGCTTATTTTTATTACCTTGAACTTTTATCATCTGTCGGTGTGTTTAATCACTGTTCATACTGTTGATTCTGGGTATTCTAACTTGCTCTTTCTATTTTAGTTATTTATTGATTGTTAGGTGATTTTTTTGAGTTGCACACTGGAATTTATTATAGAAATTGGAGCTTGATAAAAAATATTTTTTTTTGAGCGGCGTTGAGAGGAAGATTAAGAAACTCTAAAGTTAAGGTTAGATGTCGTCGATATTTAAGAAGAAATAAGAAAAAACTGAAGTTCCTGGCGGTTGGATTATCTTCTCCGGTGACCACTTTGACAGCCTGAAAATAAGAAGGTTTAATGTACCATTTAATGGAACCAATTGACTTGGTTTGGTTGGTGAAGTTTGTGGACCTAATTAAGGGGCTATTAATTTTAGATCACAGGGTTCAGGACCGCGTTTTTCATTTTTGGGGACGGGTGAGCCTTTTTTTGTCGTTACATGTTAGGAATTAAATACAAAAGTTAGTTATTACTTGAGAGAAAAATATAAAATTTTACTTGTTTTCACCCATATGAATTAAATTTCATAACTGCGTTAGGAAAGTTTCTTTTACTGTGAAGTTGTTAAGAGGGGGTTTATTTAAGGCATTTTATTGTCATGGGTATTATGATCTATGGTTTGTTGTGCCACCAGAATGATCACAATTTTAGATATGAACCAAACTTGGGAACATCGTTATGTTTATGCTATCTGGTTCCGAGGTTTTATTTTGTTACCTGCACTTGCATTACATTTTTTTATTTTTGACCTCTAATGTCTTATACCTTGCAACTAACAGCATGCAGGAATTGAATCCTATAAAACCTAGACATTCGCGTCTTCTCAGGAGCGCCGTGCAACGTGAAACTGTAAGAACTAATTGAGGAGTGGATGCATACATATGTCAAGTTATTTTTGTTGGCTTGTGTTTAGCAGTGGATGTTGATTTTAATTTATTTTTTGGTTATTATTTTCTCCTTGTTTAGCCTGCATCACAGCTTTCTGAAATATGGTCACCTCTGGAAAGCCAAGGATGGAAACCCTATGTCGAACCAAATAAGCCAAGTGAGGAACATTAATATCATTTACTCTATGCTGTTCTAGCTTTTAAAGTACATGACATTTTGGTATCTCTCGGTTCATTTGATCTTTCTGTGACTGACAAATTGAATTAAAGCAGCATTACCAGAAAAGTCTGAGGGATACATCCAGGTCTTTCTCGATGGAGGTTTGAACCAACAAAGGATGGGGGTAGGTATTTATAGTCTTTTTGTCAGATCAAAAGTTTCCTAAAGTGTATGTATCCGTGAAAGGTGCATAATTTAATCTTAGTGTTTACCTTTTTTGTGTAGATATGTGATGCAGTTGCTGTCGCAAAGATACTGAATGCTACTCTAGTGATCCCTTACCTTGAACTAAATCCTGTATGGAGAGATTCAAGGTAAATGCTGACACCAGAAAGTTGCATTTATTTGCCCCATATAGATTTTGTGTGGTGTAATATTCAGATTGCTTATGTTTCTCTTGCAGCTCCTTCATGGACATATTTGATGTAGATCATTTCATTGATGTATTGAAGGATGATATTTCAATAGTTAAAGAGCTTCCTGGAGAGTACTCCTGGAGCACAAGGGAGTACTATGGCATGGCTATTCGGGAAACCAGAATCAAGGCTGCACCTGTACATGCATCAGCCCACTGGTATCTCGAGAACGTTTTGCCTGTTCTACAGAGGTTGGTATACTTTTACTTTAATTGCTAATAATGCAAAACTTAAAATTTCAAGTCAAACTATAATAATAATGGTTAGTTCATTTATTGTTCTTGACAATTTAACTTGTTGAAATTACAGCATTTATTATGCAACATCATTAAGGTGTATACTCTGCATAATACTGTATACTATTACGAAGATATGATTGAGTTTAAGTATACTATGCAGATGCCATCGTTGTATAGTAATCTAATTATGAACTTCTAATATTCTGGTATGTTCCTTTTGTTGCAGTTATGGTATTGCTGCAATCTCTCCATTTTCTCACCGACTGAGTTTTGACAACTTACCTATGGATATTCAACATCTGCGCTGTAAAGTCAACTTTGAAGCTTTAATCTTTGTTCCTCATATCAGAACACTTGGAGATGCCCTTATCAGCCATCTTCGCTACCCCGATGGCTCAGCTGGACAAATGGGCTACAACGACCTTCAAGAGGTCACTAGTGCAGGTGCTAGTAAAAATACTGGGAAATTTGTTGTTCTGCACCTCCGATTTGATAAGGTATTACTATTTTATATTTTATTCATAATCAACTACCTATAGAAGGTTGTAAAATTTGTTTGCCTTTTACTTGTTTCTTTTATTTGGGTGGTAAATGTAAATTGAGTTTTCATGTGCCAGTCCTTGTATGTATGTGTGTCACATTATGTACATTAGCACATATCCATGAATCATAATTATTTGTGTTTCACTATATAGGATATAGAAGATTTGAATTTAAGTTACACTCCTCATGTATCCTTTTATTTGTTGAGCATTGTTCCTGTGATTTATCTCTAAGTTTAGAACTTATTTGTACAAAATGTTTTATGACAGGATATGGCAGCACATTCAGCCTGCGATTTCGGTGGAGGAAAAGCTGAAAAATTGGCCCTTGCAAAGTATAGACAGGTTATTTGGCAAGGGAGGGTTCTTAACTCTCAATTCACTGACGAAGAACTGAGGAGTCAAGGTCGCTGTCCAATGACTCCAGAAGAGGTTGGATTGTTGCTCGCAGCTCTTGGATTTGACAACAGCACTCGCTTATATCTTGCCTCCCACAAGGTAAATAATTATGTCATTAAGATAAAGGGCTTTTCAATTTCTGAAATTAGGAAAGTGATTATATTTTTTTCTTGTTTTTAAGTTAAATAGTTGATTGTTTTCTCAGGTCTATGGTGGAGAAGCAAGGATTTCAACTCTGAGGGAATTGTTTCCTCTGATGGAAGACAAAAAGAGCCTTGCTTCATCTGATCAGCGTGCTCAGATAAAGGGAAAAGCTTCTCTATTAGCTGCACTTGACTACTATGTTGGCTTGCATAGTGACATCTTCATCTCTGCTTCCCCAGGAAACATGCACAATGCACTGGTGAGTTGTGGCTTTCTAGATAACTCTAAGTAAAGCTTAAATTATTAAATAAGCCCATAAAATTTTGAACAAAAGATCAGGGGCATTATGGCTCAAGTAACAAATAACACTAATGAATGTCATTTGGAATTTACCTTAAATAAACTGATCAATTCTGACTGCGTTAACAAAGCTTCTTGTTTTGGAAATATAAATAGATATTTTCATTGAACTTTTATAAACTATTGCTGATAGTCAAAGTTTTGATGATGATGATGATAGGTTGGACACCGTACTTACCTGAACTTAAAGACCATAAGGCCAAATATGGCATTGATGGGTCAGCTTTTCCTGAATAAAACCATAGAGTGGTCAGAGTTTCAGGATGCAGTGATTGAAGGACACGAAAACAGACAAGGCCAACTAAGGCTCAGGAAGCCCAAACAATCCATTTACACTTATCCAGCTCCTGATTGCATGTGCCAAGCTTAGAGTACTACTGTTAGCATATACTTAAATTATTGATCACGGATGTAGCCTGTGTATTTTATAGTTTTGTCTTATTATTTAAGGTGAAAATAAAAAAAGCATTACCATTTGGGGTGTTGTGTTATCATGTTCTTGATAAGAGTGCTTGAGAGTTAGTTGTGTATTGTGTGGGAGATGATGTATTTATCAGATGATGGCATTCTTAGCAGGAGCCAACCATATTATTTATAATTCAATAACATCAGCCATATAGTTCTTCTTTATCACTCCATTATCATAGATTAGCTTGTAACATAGTTTTCACATCACTGCAGTTAATGTTATATATCTCAATTATTCTCTGCATGATGCTTAAATTAAGTCAATATGGAAAGTTGAATCATGCAGCAATTTTCTGTTACAATAAACTTTAATTGTTGTAATGTACAATAACAGTGCTAACTATTGTTTGGACGTTTCAAAATGTATGATTCCTGATAAGGAGGTTTTTCTGAAGTGTTTCATTCCTGACTAGAAGTATTTGTCTTTTTCTTTACTATTCATTGGTCTATTGAATTTGTCTTTAAAAACGAAGTGAAACATCTAAATTATGTTGTGGGTGGAATAGTTGATTGAATTTTCAAGCCTTATCTGAAACCACTTTTTTCCACTCAATGCACTCCAATAACTAAGCATTTCTATTTCTTGGCCATTCTATAATTGGTTCATTTGTCGTGAGCATTCAGCCAATCACTTAAAAACAAAACAGGAGTAACTTTCATTAATACATTATTAGAAGACCATAAATTAAAGTGCACTTGACTTGGGGATATATATATATATATATATATATATATATATTTGAACAACGAAATTTATAAGTATTTTGTTTTCTCATCTTTAGTTTTTTTTTATCAATTCAGATTTTATCTCTTTTAAGTTTTCCAATGTGATAGTTAGTTCATTTTTAGAGAAAAAAAAAGAATAATTTGGCCGATGGAGAGCAAATGATGATGTCCGAGAAAACAAAGATATATTAAATACTTAAAATTTAATTGAAAATATTTAAATTTATAATATACTTAAGACTTAATTAAATTTTATTTATTTAATTATGAATCTTATCAAACCATAAATTGTATGGTAGGATGAAGATCAGTTGTGAAATAGATATGACATCTAACATATTTTTATATATTTATATATATTATTTTATTCTTTAATTTTTCTCTGTATTTATAAATATAAAAGTTAATTTTTTAATAACTAAAACAGCTCTACAAATGAGTGATGGATATTGTGTAAAAGAAAACATTTTCCTTGTGAAATATATGGAAGTAGCTTCTAGAAAATGTGCTTTATATGAAAGCAATCAAGTTTGAATTGTGACATATTCAAAGTACGGCAAATTCTTTGAACTGCATATTCGTACGGCTGATTTAATTATTTTATTACAATATGTAATGTATGATTTTACTCATTTTTAATCTTATTTCACTACAACAGTTGCTCAAAAAATTGTGGAGAAATCGCAAAAATTGCACTAACTGTCATAATCAAGCAACTTAGCTTATTAACTTAAATAAATTATTTTATGAAATAATCGAAATATATTTAAATTAAATATCATCTCATCACAGATAAATCATCCTGAGAAAGTTTATGTAAAGACTAAATAAATATTTAATTCTTTATTTTTTAGTATATCTTTTAATTTATTTAAACAACTTTATTTATTTTTTAAAACTGTCAAGACTGTTTTTTTCTCACTTCTCATTTTTTTTAAACTTTCAAAATATCTTCTCCGATTATATTTGTTCTCTATCAGGTAATTTTAATTTTTTGTCTTAAATTTAAACTTCTTAAAAAACATTTCAAATTTTGAATAAAACAATACAAAAATAAATAAATAAATATTAGAAAAGAAAATTAAAATTTGTATACACATAAGTAATAAAAGTTATTACAATAATTAAATTTTAACTAAATAAAAAGTATTATGATAAAGACTACACTACGTGCCTGTGATTTCACTAAGTAGTAATGTACAGTGAGGTGAGGATATTATTTACTATGTAATTTCGTTTTTCTATAACATTAAAAATAACTAGTTCAAATGATAATGTTTTAAGGCAATATCCCCCCAAGATGAATATTCTCTTTTTCAGTTTATCAATTTGACCTTTATTTCTAAATTAATTTATAATATTAAAAAACCTAAATAGATAAATAACTTTAAATTACAGTACAAATTGTCTATCACAAATCTAAACCATAATCAATAAGTTTTAAAGATGTTTCTTCTTAGAAAGTTTAGTTATAATATAATTATATATAATAACACCTTTTAATATAAATCAAAAGTTCATCTTTTGCATTGCGCATATTAAAATAGAGATAGACTAATCATAAGTTTAAAGTTTAAATATGTTTTTTTATTTTTTAATTTTAAGTAAAAATTGAATTAGTTTCTTTTTAAAATTTTAGACAATTTAATGTTTTATTTTTGAAAAATATGTGAATTTAGCTTTTTAACTATTTATTAAAGTTTTTTAATTAATATTAAAATAAAAATATGTCAAAGTAAATAATTTATACTAATTAAACATTTAAAATATAAAATAAATTTAACAAAATTTAATTAAAATGATTAAATTTATATATTTAAAAATTAAAAAATTAAATTGAATTAAAGTTTTAAAAATTAACTAATTCTAATTTTCTCCAAAAAATATATATATTTAATTTATATAAATTATGTGCTTTTTTAGGTCCTTTAACGTAATGAACTTGTAACATGCCCTTATCTTCTCTCATGATTTATTAAAAGATAATTAAAAAATATATATAGCTATTAAATTATTAAAAAACCGACATTCTTTTTACATTTCCAAGAATTGATCAGTGGACTTAATTACTAAACACAATACAACCACTTGTACGAATTAATTAAAAGAACTGTCATGCTAATAGCAATAAATTATAATATTTATTATCCTAATCCAGTTGTCAAAATATAATTAAGTGATTGGATTTTGAAAATTCAACATATTTTGTTGATGTTCAAAGAGATGAGATGTGGAAGAAAATAAAAAAGTACTGGTAGATGCTGCCCCCAATTTGGCAAATGAGTCAGAATAGCACACACTATCTGATTAAAGCCATTATTCCACTGTGCCTGAGACCATGGCACAGAGCACGGATTTCAGCCATAAAGCATATTAGACCTTCTATGAAATTTCTCTGATAATCTCTAATTAAATTCACCTTTAAAACCACAAAAGTTAAGGGTTGGTTTATCTAAGATATCTGTATAGTATTCCCACTAGTACCTGGAATCCTTACATTATCATAGGCACATGAAATGCAATCCAACAGCACTTTCAGAAATTCCATCAAAGATGAGTTGATTTCTAGCACACCAGATGACCTGTTAATAATAGCAACGAAATTAGAAAGCTTTCAATCTATTGCAGTCAGCTTTTCATGCAATTCAAAATTGGGCGTATAATGTTGTAGTTGAAAAAACAATCTATACTTTTGCAGAAGAATTGACACTTTACTGCACAGAAAAGGTTGTGATGATAACCCAATACTTAATGTTCTTTTAACAATGAAGTGTAGATATAAATTTTTAAGTTGTTCATTTGTGATTCCAGTAAAGTAAAAATACATACTAAACTATTTGACATTATAATTGAACAATTGAAAACCCCTTTTCCATATACTTCTGAAACAGCAATTATAATGCAATGATATGACAATACAGCTCGAGTCCATTTGTAGAAGGGGTGTGACACATGAAATGGCAATATATACAATTTCCTAGTGGTGGGAAACTGCTTCAAAGCAGTGCACTACTGGATTTGGAACATTAATGTTCAAAACAGCTAACTAGTTGAACTCACTTGTTACAGCAACTAGTCATTTCCATCTAGAGCCTTTGGAGGTCCATTTCCACCCTGCAATGCAGCCATTTCCTTTGCCTCTCGAGATGTTACATTGTCAATCTCCTCATCAATGGGAAGGGTCCTCTTTGATCCTTCCAACGCAACACCTAGTACTATATTTTCTTCAAGAACAGTCCTGGATGCTTGAGGCTGTGCAGCAGGTTTCTTTTCCCCTTGCGGTTTTGATGCTATATTAACATTAAGTCCACCAGTTTTGTCAGCACTGTTAGATGAGGAGGGCACTACATTCTCAGACTCAATATTTGGCTTTATGTTTTTAGTGGTCTGACCCTTGGATTGCTTGGAATCTATGTCCTTCTGGGCTGAATTTTCTACTACCGAACCAGATACTTTAGATTTAGAAGAAGAATCTGGAACCTCCACGTTTTCCTTGTTTGAATCTAATTTCAGTGGCTTGTTCTCACCCACTTCTGGGTCGGGTTTGGGTGTCACAACTGTTTTCCCATTTGTGTCAGAATTAGATGTCACAGGTGTCTTGGAGTTTCCATTTGCATCAGAGTTCGATGTCTTATTATCTTGATCAACAACTGGTCGTGCAGATCGACTTTTCATCTTATCATCTCCATTGATTTTGTAAGATGGTTCAATCACTAATAATGGGCGGTTAGGTACTGTGACCGGACCTCCACCAAATGTGGAATCTGCAAACGGTATATTATCCAAGTCAGCATCACTGTATACTTTCTGCAGGGTACGAACCGGTGTCGCAAGTCTGGCTCGGTGATGGCCTATAACTCTAAGAAGATCCAGCAGTATTGCTTCCTATTTTTCAAAATTAAAAAGGTTGAAAAATCAGCTAAATCCAAGAACAATAATACAAAATTGAAAGAAATCTCAGTTTTTGAGATGCTTATCTCACTGCAGATGTTTTATTTTAGATAAATAAGGAAGTATTCTTACCTTAACACAAAGATATTCTTCAAAATGTGAGGTCTTAACAAAACAAGATATCAGAATCTGAGGAAATCATAGAAAAGAAATGTTATAAATATATATTACTACCATACATTACATAGATAAAACATGGGCAATAGTCAGGTTTGATCATGATTGATGAAAGTTCCAATCTGTTAATATAGGTACATGATGGAACATGATAGATGCACACGTAACAAAAGCAGGTATGTACCGTTTATATAGGTACGTTGCAGTACTTTTTTAAGGTTTAGACGATAAACCATGTAGACTATCAAATATCAACTTATTTCAAGTATTCATTAACCTATTTTAAGTACCCTATTTTGGACAGTGAAAACGGCATTAACAAAAATATCCCAAGTATTTAAAGATGATATTTAACATGAAACCTAAAAATAAATTAAAATTGATCTAAATATAAAGCATAATAGGAGGAAGAAAACTAGAGATTCATAGATATACTGTTTGCTGCTCTGTTATAACTTTTCAATGAATTGAATCATAATGAAGTTCACGGGTAGGTTGAAAGCATGAATAATGATTATAAAAAAAACTCAAGTTAGATCACAGATTACAGAATACACGATTTTGTCTTAGGGAACTAAAAGTTAATTTTATCTATAAAAAGCTAAGTACAGAATGAATTCTTCCTCAAACTGTTTATGGCACAATGATTACTGTAGCTAAATATTTATGGAAAAAGGGAATAAAGAATAAAATAGTATTTAAGAATTAAGATCCTGTTCAGTTAGCATAGAATCATTGATTTGCAAGATTAACTACTCCATACTAACCAAAAGAGCTTGATTTTCAGGATTTATGTTGTCCAAAAACACTCTCCTGTGCAGTCTCTGCTGCTCAACTTGAGGATTTTTGGCCAATACCTTCCGCATGTCAGCAACAATGTTCTACAGAAGCATTAAAACATGTGTCACATCTAGGGATAATTATCATAAAATGCTCAAATATGAGTGAAAAAAATTAACTATAAAAATAAACAATAAAACTGTTTCTTACATTAATCTTGTTTACATCCAAATGACTAATGGCTAGATGAGTTTTGATTCGCCAATGTGTTTTTTGACTAAGGTTCCGCACAACATTCACTGTAAATTTGTGGTTTGGAATGTGAACAGCTTCACGATCTTCACCTCTAATAATTGTTGGTGACCACCAGCCAACATGCTGCATAGCATGAAAACATCAATGGCCATTTAATAATGACTGGTATCAAACACTACACCATTCTCTGTAATGTCCTTCTGCTAAGTTATTATTACATATAAAACAATTAGGCACATATTTAACAGAAGTAATTCCCCCATTCAATGTTAAAAGTACAGTTTAACACACCTCGACAGTACCAGAAACCTCATATCCTTCAATCTTTGTTTGAATCCATTCATTAACCACAAAAGGCCGAGTTGCATGAATCATCACACTTGAAAGGAAGTTTGTAAATATCTGAATATATAACACTTAATGTCAACAAGTGCCACAATAACATTCTGGCCATTAAAATTCAAGGGAACTGTGATGATTAGAAGAAACGATAAATCTATCCCACACCTCACGACCAGCAAGGGTCAGCAAAACTGTCCCAAGACCTCCTGCAGTAACCCATTTCTGGGTAGAGAAGCCTAATAATTCCATGAACAATGAAAAGGCTGCTATCCATACTGCAGAATAAACAGCTTTGCCAGCAAATTGGAATCCCATCTAAGAAAAACAGAAAATTTATTATGTCATTAAAGTTGAACCATAACAAATAACCGAGCAATACACCAAAATCCAGATTTTTATAGTAATTATATCCAATTGGCAATGCTGTTGCCAAGCTACTGGTCTTCTATACATGATACATAATCTAAATACATACACACCCATTATAAATTCTTTTAGCCTATGTACATAGCAAAAGATATAGCCATGATATATCTAAGTGTTCTCAGTTCTTCATTTTTATGGAGATAAAAGTTAATTTAGAAGATTGATAATGCATAAAATAAATTGATAGGTAGAAATGCTACATCCAAAAGCTGAAACATTACTTATCATTTAATAAGGAAAATATATCGCCCAACTAATGTCATTGGCTGTTTGATTGATAAATCACGTTAGTCATAATATGTATTTAAATTTATGACAGCCAACAGGTGATAAAATATATGGAATCCACAACATATTTATGACGTTTAAATTCATATAACTGTGATGTCTATTGTCTATAAAAGATACATACATTTCTCGTCTCACTTGCATCAGTAGCCTCCGCAAAGAATTTCTGTGATTGTTGAATTACACTGCACCAGAGAATCACACAATTAAGTTTATGGATGAAAAATTTAGTAAGCACTGTAAATTGGGACCACAAATCCAGCTAAAGTACTCAAACTGGCTACAACAATGATAATCTTGGAAGAACTATAGCTGAACGGTCCCTATCATAAAGCACATAACAAGCTGAGATAATAAATATGTAAGGTATCACAGTTTGTCATAATAATAGAAAATCGGACCATTTCCCTAGTAAACGAAGAAGAAAAACCTATATAAGTGCTTAAGTACATCATTAAGTGACAAAATATTCATCAGTAGATCAATTGAAGGTAAGGAAATAGGCACACCTTGACAAACAATAGGCAAAGGCCAGAACCGTTGACAATGATCTCACAAAATTCAGAAGCCGGTCCTTAACAACCTGACCAGGTTCTGAAGGTAGAATTAATGGCTCCAATGCTCTGCAGTTAGTGAATAAGTCAGCACACGAAGAATAGAGCATCAAAGAAAGATATAACAAATTCAGAATCTGATAAAGTTATTATCATAACAGAGACCTGCAAATAAGTATTGCTCCAGTCCATAACAGTAATGGCCGAAGGTAAGAAGTTACTATATAGTGAGTGGTACTTTTCTTCCAACTATTATCACTCCTCTACAATATCAGAGTTAGGTATCAATTGCATTGAATCAGATAAAATAGTTAATACAGGAAAAAAGAATAATAACAGAGATATAACCTGGAGGAGTATTTTCCTTGTCTGGAACAATAATGGACCAACACCCCATATTGCAAAAATGATAACGCCAATTGCAGGAATCAACTTCACTATGATAGGATTATTTTGTAACAAATTACTAGACCTGCAAAAAGACACACAAGCGAATAATTATAACACATGGAAATATTCAATAATATTCTTTCATAATAACCTCTAGATTTCCTTATTAATAACTTACGATTGGTTATTATATTTCCTTATCAAATCATGATTTATTTTCTTAATTAGTTAGGAAACGATTAGTATAAATACTAGCGTTATACCTTTGTTGAACATACAAACATTTTTATACAAAATAGTTAATATCAATTAGTATTTCATTCTCATTTACCAGTGTGTTTCAAACAGTTTTATGGCTTTCATATCCTACTTCTGGCCGTTTTAGTAGTGGTCTTTATTTATTTTGGTTGTCTCCTTGATTGGTTTGTTCAGTTATTATAACTTTCCGGCATGCCTTAACACACATTCATCTAAGAGTTCTTATCTCCTACAGTGTACAATTTTAGTGTGCTTCTAATAGTCTTTGGCCACTTCTCTCTTTTTATTGACCTACAGCTTCCTCTACTCAGATTTACCCGTTTTTTATTCAAATTGTGCAAAGTGAGATCAGAGACATCAATCAGGCCCCAGTTTTCCTAGAGATGTGATCCTAACTAACCACACAACTGGCTTTGTGTCTTTTAAGAGACATCAACAACCCTCCTACTCTTGTGGCCCAGCGGCTTTCTAATAGGGAATATTATTAGTATAAATAAAGACAGGTACTCTAAGTCTTATGAACACATCAAAAAATTTTGTAATACAACTCAGTTAATATCAATTATACTTTCATTCTCTATATCTCTCTTCCTCCTACATCTAAAACAACCATACCAACATATATTAACAAAAAGACAGGTAGATTGCTTCAATTTGTACATTAATTGGCTGTAAAAACACAAATATTACCTAGCCAACACGGTAGCAGCTGCCTTAACAGCAGGAAGATCATTTGGTTGACCTGGCACTAAAAGACAATGACACTTAAAAGATCGGCCCTTGCATGATAATGTATGTGTTGGCTTGTTTATATGACGAAGGTATTGAAAACCCCCACATTCCTGTCTCATGAACTACAACAAAAGATTGTCTCACTGTATATTCTAATAAAAAGAAAATGAATGAACCATTTCTTGATTTTGAAAAGACAATATCAAGTTATTCTTAATACTATAATGTAAACATTCAATTATCAATTAATCTAGGCAGCTAAGAAACACCATAACAACCAACATTATTGCTTGACAATATTGCAGAATCTGGTAGAATGCTAATGCATACAAGCCAGTTCAGATAAATTTCTCACCACTAAAGGGAGATGAAAATTAAAAATTAATCAAGGAAGAAAATGAATCAAACTTCTTCAAAAGCACCTATAAACTTAACGAAGCTTAATATTCTTACTTTAGAAAAGCCTCAACAGTAGGGCTTTATAATAAAAAATATCTCACTCTAGAAGCTTCCAAACTAGACCTAAGAGATTCATTGAAGTAAATAGAACACCTAGGATTGTAGCTACATAAAAAACCATTTGATGTCAAGTGTACTATAGATCAACAATGAAAACCTTGTCCCACTAGGTGAAGTAGGCTACATTGATGACATGGTGTCTTTAAACTTGGTTAAAAACCAAATCCTTATCTCGTGTTTGGATAAGGCATTTTAAGAGGATAATTCATTTTTTTTAAGAATTTGAAATACTTTAAGACAAAATATATTGTTTGGGTGAGGAATTTTGAAAGAGATTGAAATTCTAGAATTTCATTAGAGTAAATGGATTTACTTAAAATTAAAGAATTTCAATTTCCACCTAAAAAGTAAGAATTTGAAAATCTTCTTATTCTCAAATTCATATTTTGATCTCCACAGTTTGGGTCGACCTAAGTCTAGGCCAATTCGACTAGAGCAAACTCAATTTGACATGGCCCTCTTTACCCGATGTCTCGTCCCAACTCGACTTGGCCAAACCTGATGCAATTTCTCTTGTTCCCACTTGGCCCAACTCGACCTGGACCTTGAACCAAGTTGGACCCAATTGAATTTGATTTCACATGGGCCTAGCCCTACTTGGATGACCATGATCCTACCCTAACTTGGCTTGACTTGGACCAAAGTCAATTCGACTCAACCTTGGCACACACGGGTTGACTTGGCCTGACCTTGGCTCAGGTTCACTTGATTAGTTTTATGCTAACTCAACTCGACAGAGCCCTGGTCAACTTGACTCGATCGGGCGACTCATCTCAATTGGATGTGAGCCAACTCGATTGGACTAGGCTCAAGCTGACTTGACTCAACCGGGCACAAGCCAAGTTGACTACACTAAGCATGGGCCAACTTGACTCGACTGAGCATAGGCCGACTTAGCTTAACCGAGGCTTGGGATGACTCAACTTGACATGGTCTAGATCGGTCTAGGATTGACCTAGGTCTAGCCCAACTTGACTACAAGTGGGTCGACCCTGACTTAGATAAATGTGGATTTGTCT
>NW_025905941.1:8124-34899 GCF_018835915.1 Vigna umbellata
CATTCTATTTTCTATCTCAACACAATCAACATTTAAAAAAATTTAAACACCAACTACTCTTTCTCTCTCAAATATACCCTCATTCAATATTTATTATTTATACATATTTCAAAGATCAAGCTGCTTAGTCTAGAAGTCTTAATATTTTTTTCATTAAATATTTTTAATCTATATATATTAAATAGTTTTTAAATTATAATTTTTTGTGTTAAACTCACTTGATAAGAAGTAAATTATTTATAGTGAATCTTAATAAAATCCAATGCATAATAAAAATGTAAAGTAAAATTTCTGTTGTAACATATTAACATCTGCTTTTAAGGCTAAATACTATCCATTTTAATGAATGCGTATTTTTTTTCTTCTAACAAATTAATTGTATTTCACTCCTCGTCTATTCTATGATCTATTTGAGAGTTGAGTTTAGGGATATGTTTCCCCAAAGTATGTTTATTCCAATAATTTAATACTTTTAAAATAAAATAAATCAGATTATTTATTAGAAAATATTGCTTCAAGAAAATAATCAAATAGTAATCAAATTTAGGGATAAGAAATAATTAGTTATTATATTGATTAAGTTAGAAACTATTTTATAAACGAAAAGCTACTATTATTTAAAATAGAATCTATTATTAATAAAAAAGTATACTTATTTGTGGATTAGAGTTTAAATTGATCACTAACATTAATTATCAAAGTTTTAACTAATTATTACTGATTTTAAATGTTAGAAAATAAATCAAAATAAATAATAATAAGACAAAGATAAGGATAAAAAGAAAATTGACCAAGTCATACAAATACTAACAATATAGAAGAAAATTATGAATGAAGAAATAATTAAAAAGAGTCTGAGTTGAAACACATAGAGCATTGTCCTTGAAGAGAAAATGTATTTCACTCCATAGAACAAAACAAAATTAGATGAGCTCCTCTCTCAAGATACAACAACTCGTCAAATCAACTTAGTGTAGCAAAAATATCTTAATATTATGGATATTAATGTTTTATGATCATATAGAACATAAGACTAAAAACACTTTTTATATAAGTTGTTGTGTTTGTTGTATCTTTTTCTTGTATATATAGGTTGTATTGATAAGTAGAAGAGAAAAAATAATAATAAATCTAATTAAAATAAAATAATAAATAGTAATAAGTTTTATTATACTAAAGTGAATCTAATAAAATTAAAAATTGTTCACCCATGAATAACATTTACTCATAAAATTAATACTCCATAAAAATATAAGTAACAATATGATTATTTATTTATTTATTTATTCAATTATATTAAACATTTCTAATTTTAAATTATATCTACAACAGTCTCCAATTTATAGAAATTAATTTAAATCAATAATATTAATTAGCTAAAGTTTTGGTAACTAATCAATAATATATATATATATATATATATATGTATATATATATATATATATATATATGTCAATAATAAATTAATCCAAATATAATTTTAAATAATTATCTCTATGAGAGTTTTTTTAGTGTTTATTTGTAAATGCTAGAAAACATATTGTTGTATAACTTGAAGAGACTTGTATAGTTAATTTGGATAGGTGTTGTGTACTTAATGTTTAGAGAAACTTTGTATAATCTTTTAAACCATAAACGATAGAAAATAATAGTTATAATCTTTTGACAATATTGAAACTCTTTCAAGGTTGCAAAGGAAATCTATACCAAGCATAGGTCGAAGTGGACATATAAAACTAAAAGTGTTCACTTCCCTTCTTATTACTTGAGTTATCTCTCTATGCCATCATCTTAAGGCTTTGCGAACTTGTTTATAGTACTATTGGTAACTCTTTCAACTTCTACTTGGATAAGCTTGCAAAAAGGTTTTCCAAAATATTTTGAAATTGTATTAAGACTTATTTTGTAAAGCAAACATTTTCTTTAAATTCATCTTATCACTAACATCTTTGAGTTAGTTCTTTGTAGTACTCTTTGAGTTAGTTCTTTGTAGTACTAAGAGTAGATCCAAAATATTATAGAGAACAAAAGGAAAACAATCAATAAACTTCTTTTGTTCAAAGGATAAAAGTTTGAATGTTGGAAGCAATTCATAAGTACATTATCAGAGAAGCCCTCAAATAAAGAAGATTATGGATTGATGATAAAATCACCTTCATTTCATATAAAATTCACCAAATTTAGTCAAGTAATTGAGGGTTTAGAGAGAGAAAAGTTTATCCCTCACAAGGAATAGTCTTAAAAGAAAAGAAAAAACTCAATTTTTTTGCTATCAGTATGAGAAATCATGACATTTTCGATCAAAATACCTTGAGATCAAAAAGAGTCGAGAAATACAAATGTTTCACCAGAAAATATATAAAGAAGGTCATAACTAAAGAACCTATATACTCTAAAGATGAGTAGGAAGAAGGTTAGGAAACTTTAAACATTTGTCTCATGATCGATACATCATTTAAACTCTCATAAACCGTGTACGAAGATAAGGTCTATTTCTCTTATATTCATTTATTATAAAAGTTTAGCATGAATTCCTTTAACTGATCTCTTCTTCTCTAATGCATATATAAATTTTAGAGAGAGATAAAATCTTCATCTAAATAAATCAAAGTTTTAAAACAAGTGTTTGATGACTCTCTTTCGAAGAAATATTTGTTGGAGAAAAAATAATAATTAGGTAATGAGAACTAGTGCAAAAAGAGGTCATAACGTCACCATGTTCATGTCCGAAGTAGTAAATTTTGACATTAAAAAGACCAATGATACCTCTCAGGTCAATGAACTGATCGGTAAAAACAACCCGACCAATGATACCTCTCAGGTCAGTGAACCGATCGGTTAAATCAGCCGTTAAGGTAATTAATAGTAATAACTATCGGGGAGTTAATGAAAATAATTGTTATTTATTGACAATTAATATTGTCATTCATTGGTGGTTAATGAAACTTAGAGCTCTGATAACTAAATATTGATTACAAGATTATTACGCAAAGTCACTGACTTGAGCGTCGGAGTGTCTTTTGCAGGCACCCTCCCACGCGGTTTGGACAAGGAGAAGAGAGAAGACAACACCCCTGGACATTGGAGCAGACAACTTTGAATGTTTTGGATTAGGGTTCTAAATTCTACCGAAATATTTTGGAGCTCACCGTGGGGCCGATCGGCATTCCCATGAAACCGCGAGAAACCAGACGCGCCGTCGGTCTTGAGGATCAACACTAAGAAATTTCGTTATAAGATGAACACTTGTCAAATTCCACCAACGAGATACGTGTCAGAGGTTCCCTCAGTTTTTCCAGGGAAGCCCCTGAAAAGATAAGCACTTTCTTCCCAAACTATGAATAAGATTTTCGTTATGAAATATATTATAAAATATTGAATATTGAAAAGATAACCACTTTCATAATGCATTAGTCTCTGAATAAAAAGAGATAGCTTTTCGTCCCATGACGTGGCTTCTGTGCAGAGGTTAAACATGTTGATTAATTAAAAATATCATGGTTGATTTTATTTCTTAATTCGTTTTATGACAAATATATGATTTTCTATGAAAGGTTTTACAACAAGAGTAAAAGGTTATAAAAATAACTTCTAAACATATGCCTTTTTTAATTAAGAAACTTTTAGAAAAGTTCATAATGATAAAGAAAAGAGATAAGGAAGCGAAAGATATAGCCCGGACAGACCTTGTTCTCCCTCCACCTCGGTCACAAGCCATTAAACACTAACATCAAATGTAATACATCCTAATATCGATTCTTTATTTTGGTCTTCAAACGTCGCTTGCCTTTGCCTGATCGTCCGACCTTATAACAAAATATATTAATATTAATTGTTTAATGTCATAAATGTGTTAGTCTAGAGTCTGCTGTTCTGTGAGGAATGCTTCCGTAGCTCTCACCTGAGTTTTTTCGACCTAGGGAACCCTTATGTAGCTCCTAGAGTCTTCCGCTTGGTGAGGAACGCTTCTGTAGCTCTCACTTGAGCCTTTCCGACCTAGGGAACACTTCCGTAGCTCTAACCTGAGCCTCTTCAATCTAGGGAACGTTTTCGTAACTCCTAGCGTCCGCCGCTCGGTGTAGAGAGGAATGAAGACTTAAAGTGCATCGAAAACAGACTACCTAATACAACGCGAACTACCTCCCTCAAATCCTCTCTTAAGCTCGTAATAATCCTTGTGCACCTCTTTCAATAAAGAGCTTGCTTGGGCCTGAGGGACTGATGTACTGTATGGCCACCCGGTCAGCCAAGGACCGAGCGGCGGCTGACCGTTCAGCGAGAAAATGACTAACAGGTCTTTAAATTATTCTAAGCAATAATAGTCATTAATGGATAATTAATGACAATAATAGTCATTGATTGACAATTAATAGGAATAAAGTCATTTATTAGTAATTAATGAGTCAAACATAATGGTAAGCTCATTATAATATTTATAAATATAAGTTTGACAAAAAAGGGAGGTAATTTAACTCTAATTACATAATCTTTATTTTATTACAAGATTATTACGCAAAGTTATTGACTTGAGCGTCAGAGTGTCTTTTGTAGGCACCTCTCCCACACCTAGGATAAGGAGAAGAGAGAGAATAACATAACTTGAATGATGAAGCAAACAACTTTGAATGCTTTGAGTTAGGGGTTCCTACCGAAACATAAGTGTTTACTAAAACTCTATTAAAAAAATTGTTATATTAAGTCATCAATTTGTTATACTTTTAGTTAAATATTTGTCATAAATATTTTTATGTTATTATTACTTATTTAATTTTAAATAAAAAATTAAAAAACTTATTTAAATTTTAATTCTTTTGTGAATTTAAATACTTTCAATTAAATTTTTATTAAAAATTTTATTAAATTTTTTTATTAAATATTTAAAATGTCTATATTTTGTTTAACTGAGTCGTTATCATTTATTGTGATGGAGTAACTAATTAATTTTACCGTCTTAAATATAATACTTTGAACTTAGAAAATTAATTAATAATATTTTAGAATTTTAAAAATATATAAAACAATGACTATTTGTAAAAATAATTAGTATTTTATAAATTTTATTATATTTTATTTAAAATTATTAAATCAAATGATCATGTAATTTTAATTAATGATAAAAGTTCAATTAAAAATATAAAAATTTTAAAAGTCCAATTAAACAACAAATTTTAGTAAAAACTTTAAACTTGATTAATTTTTTTGTTATATTTTCTATGCATGTATATAAACGTTCACAATACAAAACAATCATTTTATTATAAAGCAATCATAATCTGAATTAACAATGAAACATATAAAAAAATTTGATTACTTGATCAAATCAGATTTTTTAGTTGAAACTTATTATCAAACTTAAAATCATTGCTTAAATTATAACTAATTTCTGTCATACTTTCTAATGTTGAGAGGAATAGAGAAGAGAGAGAAAAAGATGACAGAGGAGACAAAAAAAAGTGTAGTCACTACAGAGTTAATTCCGTTTCTGTCAATTAAAAGGAAGAGATTTGATTTGTGCAAATTATACCACATGGAAAAGCAATACATGTATTTTTAAAAGCAGATACTAGTCAGAAAAAAACCTCCCAATGTAGAGACCAAGTAAGCAATTAAACCTTTAAAAAAAAACGTGTAATTAAGTCAGCCAATGAGTCAGCCCGTTTAACCCATCAACCCATGGTGGATCGGACTGGGTTCAAATTTTTTCGACTCGCTAATGAATAAGCGAGGTTGGGTTGACTCGCTAAGTAGCCAACCCTTGGTGGGCCGAGTCAGGTTGGGCTGGGTGGCCCATTTTGACAGCACTAGTATTTTTCACCAATTTTTCTATACTTTGCACTTTTATTTTAGATACACATACTACTAAAATTATGAAAATTTTGTGGTGTATTATTGTATTATATATTGATTTTCCATAGTTTTAGTGGAGGAAAATATTGGCGAAAAATAAAACACACAATTTGACATTTGTTCAGATACGACATACGTCAATTTGACGAACCTAAGATTACATACGTTAAGAGTTTTTTTTAATGTTAGTGAAGATTCACATCTTAAAGGAGAAACATGATTCAAATATTTTCAAATAAATACAACTTTTTACATTTTTTTATCAAAATAAAATGTTTTAGTCCAACTTAAATCTAAAACATTAAGATATTGTATATCTTTTGAATTACTATGCACAAAAAATTTCACTAATTCAAATATTAAGTTAAACTAAAAGTCATGAATTCACAATAACATAATGTAAGATCCAAGAAAAATGTAGTAAATAGAGAATTAAGTGGTTTGATTTTTGAATGTTATTGTTTGTTAATTGGTGTGAAACTTAGGTGTGTCTTATAATTATAATTGTTGTGTTAATTATTTCATGTATTTATTAATAAAGTGCAACACATGATTGGTATATGATGATTGAGTGATATGTGTGTGTGATATTATCAATATAATCTGTTGGCTTGTTAATGGAAGGGTGATTTAGGATTGAATGAATGTGAGTTCAATTATAGGGAGAAAGAGTTAAAGAAAAACTTTTTTTATTTGTATTTTTGCTTAGGGGAAAATTGATCTTTTTTCTTTATTTAATTGGTGTAGAAATTAAATAAGAGAGTGTAAGAAGTAAAATGGGAGTAAATTAAATGAAATAAAATAAAAGATGGAGAGAGAAGGTAAGATAAAAGGGAGTTAAAGATTTAAATAGATTTAGTTTGAAAATTATATTATTATAAATGAGGAGGTATTAGAGATAAAGTTGGGTTGATTTATAATTATTAAGATACAAAGAGAAGGGTGTAATTATGGTTAGAAACTCTAGAAACTCAAAATCAAAGAAAGAAGCAAAGAAGAGAGAAGTTTGGAAGAGAAGAGAAAGAGCAACAAAAACCTTTAGTGCAAAGAAAGATTGATCGTGTTTTGGAATTGTAGATAAAACCTTAGGATTGACCTAGGAAAGTTTACCTTTGTTTTACTTGTTGTTTTATGTCATGAATTATTGATTATTTTAATTGGGTAATTCTGATCTTGATACATAGGTGCATGATTTTGGATATGATTATCTATGGTTGTTGTTGGAAAAAAATTGTATATGCATGGAGATAAAATTTTAACACACTGAATTTTCTTACGAATGTATGTATAATTTTGTTGAATTATCCTAAAATAGAGTTTAATACTAAAGGGAAACAAAGTCATGATAATTTGTTTTATCGTATAAATATACCATATAAATATGGTATGATAAACATGTGTAGAAATTTTGGGTTGAAATCTGTATAATAATAAATTTTAGATGATTCTTTTGATATATTATGTATACATAAGTGTGTATCTATGTATATACAAGAATTATACACATGTACGATGTCTTAAGATAATCGAGACCTTAAAATAATATATTATTTGGGACCTTAGTATAAACTACTCTTAGCGTGTGCAATTTCACGCGTGAGAGAAACAGAAATAACAATAAGTAATTATATTTACAGAACTAAATGCAATAGAAATGCTAACACCGTTAAAAAGGTTATTTACCAGAAACGCTAGAGAAACGGCGTCGTGTCGTGTGGTTTGGGGCGTGTTGACGAGGCAAACGGAGTCGCCGGCTGAGGATTTGATAGAAAGAAAGAAAAAGGTTTCGTTTTTCATGATTCATTCTTCTTCCCAAATCGAAATCCTACAACTTTTTCACTCGAATCTTTCGAATCCCTTTTGAAGTTCCTTCGCTGATCGCTCTCTCTGCTCGCGCTAACCTCGTACTCTCTCTCAGGTCATTTTTCTCTCACTTTGCATCATTTTAACTCGCAATCTGTATGCTGTATAATACCGTCAAAAGTTCTTCCTTTTCACTTCCTCCACATTGCTCTCGCTCTTATCGACAATTTGCGTCTTCTGGGTATTTCGTAATTGTAGTGGTTTAGTTGCGATTATTACACTTTATGATAATAATATTTTATCATTATGTTTTTTAATTGCTTATTTATCGTAATGTTTCGTATTGTGCTTTACCTTTTCCTTAAATCACGCGCTGTCCCATTTCCACCACTTATGTGCATTTAGAGTTAGAAATATTATGAGATAGACCTAAATTTGAACTGGTTAGCATCGTGCTGCCACTGATTGCGAGAGCGGTAATAAGTGATTTTGTGTGATCTTCATTTTCGGTGAAGGTGAGTTTGAAGTGAAGTGATTTTGATTGCCTGATTGAGTACTCTTATTTTGAAAGTAAGTTTATAGTATTAAATTTTCGGCTTAGCACATAAGTTGTTACATATATTTTTTCCAGTTGTAGTTATACGAGAACAAAGTTGATTTTGAAGCATTGTAACCGGACACGTCAATGTTTTCCAAAATCATGTTTGTTCTAGGCAGACCAGTGTCTGGGGAGCTGAAATGCTCCCCCATACTACAAGCAATTCCACGTGCCTACAATCACATTTGATACTTGATTGAGGCTCTGCTTCTGAGTGTCTTCCTTTTGAGCTTAACTTGCGTGATTTGATGAACTTAGAGGGCTCGTTGGTCTGTTGGGTTTTGTCTTTCTTAGATGCAGATTGGTCCTAATTCTAGGTATTGCTAACAAATTAATAATTATCGTGTCTTGCTAGTGCTTAATTTAGATGCCTTGTTATTGACATTTTCTAGCTTGCTTTATTGCCTGTTTGCTTATATATTATTGTCTTTTTTAATCTGGATTTTTATGGGGTTTCAGATGGCTGCGAATTCTGGGAACATGTCATTTGCATCGTCTCAATCTGGTTCACAGGCCCATGGGGATACTGATTCTGTCCACGTTGCAGTGTGTTCCCTTTGTGATAAGGCCCTATCACATGATAATGAGATGGCAAGCGATCTTGCTAGCCATGGTGTGTGCGGCGATTGTAAATTTTTGTTACTTGAAGACTTTGGGAATCATACATTTACCCAAAGTTCACGAAGGAGGCTTAGAGGAAGATTCAGGCACTACAGTTCTGAATCCGTGGATAATAGTTTCTCACAGCAGATCCCTCATGTGCATAGTATGGTGAGACAATATGAATCACTTGCCTCTGGAGAGGATGATCAACTTGTGGATGGTGACACCCCTGCTTGGTCAATGCAATATGTTAGTACACACACTACCCCAAGTGGGTCTAGAAGGTGGAGGCATGTTCTGTCTGACACTGACAGTGATGGTTTTGATAATTGGACTTCTCTTTATGGTGAAAATGAATCAAGTGTGAGTTTTAGACGGTACAGGGTTCCCCATGATGATGAGATAGAGTCTTTCTCTGCTTATGGAGGCGACTCAGATATTTCTATGGATACTCATAGTTTTGTAGGCAATGGACTCTTTAATTTGCCAGATGAGGGAGATGAGGGAGATGAGTTCGATAGTGACACTGACATTGATCCAATGCATGCTGGCCATGGCCAATGGATTTCAGATGAAGATGATGAAGAAGAGGATGCAGATGGGGAGGTGGAGGAGGAGGAGGAAGAAGAAGAAGAAGAAGAAGAAGAAGAAGAAAATGATGATGATTATGATGAAGAGGAGGAGGATAGGGAATGGGAATTAGCTGAGGCTGAGGAAGCTGAAGCCACAGCCCGCCTTCAAATTTTTTTCACCTCAAGTCCAAGTGAGAGCGCAGATCGCAACAATTGGGAACAGAGGTTTAATTCTACTGAATCTGAGGGAATGTTTAGCCATATAATCAGGGATACTTGGCAAGCTTTTGAGGATGTTGATTTACCTCATGGAGCAAACTTTGGGGATTATCTTGATGCTAGACGTTTCGAAGATCTACTTGAGCATCTTGCTGAGAATGACAACTCAAGACGAGGAGCACCTCCCGCGGCCGTGTCTTTCACGAAAAATCTGCCACGTGTAGTCATTGGCAAAGAACATGAGAAGAATGATGAACTAGTTTGTGCCATTTGCAAGGATGTCCTGGCACCTGGCACTGAAGTAAATCAACTTCCTTGTTCTCACCTTTATCACATTGATTGCATTTTGCCATGGTTGAGTGCACGGAATTCATGCCCTCTTTGTCGTTATGAGCTTCCAACCGATGATAAGGATTATGAAGAAGGAAAGCAGAACATTGATGGTAGAAATGTGATCCATGAGAGGCAGCAAATGGATGTAATAGATGATAGTTCCTCTGATGTTTCTGATGGAGATGAGTTGAATGAAGAGAATGGTAGTAGTCAAGATGTTAGCTCAGGTTCTACAGCAATTTCTTCTACAAGAAGAAGTGGTAGAGGAAGATGGCTTTTTCTTGCTGCAGCTCCAATTGTTAGTTTAGTGGGCATTGTTCTTGTATTGTGGTTAGGCAATAACTCTGAAATTGAGGGAAATAGACATCTGGGCAGTCATTACTTATCCGGGCAAAATCAACATGCTTATGCATCTCCAAACCAGAGGGATAGTAGAAGCAGAAGATGGTGGTGCCCATTTTAAGTATTTCTTGAATTGTTTATGAATAATGCCTCCTGATGGCCACTTGGGATGAAATTTTTAACTGACTCATGGCGTGCCATGTCTCCTCACCAATTCAAGAAGACATGTACAGATTTTAGTTTGTAATACCTTATCTGTTTTCTGACACTCTTGTTTCCTTTCTTTCCTTGTTTGTGCTTCAATGACCCAATGTCTGAATATTTGGTGACCTTTCGTTGATGATTCAGTGTGTTGGACTTATATCAGTCATTCAATTGACTGAAATTTCTTAGCTTGGAAAGCACCATTATCGCTACTATTATTATAATCCTATTCATTGCAAATTTTCCCAACTACTGAGTCCACATGTGGCAGGTTTTATCAGCTCCATAACTAATACACACAACTCCCAGTAAATTGAATTTTGCGTGGCTCGTTTAGATTACAATACTGCAGCATTGCTTTTGTTGCGTCCGATTTACACATTTGTTACGTACTTTCTGCCATGGCTGAGGCTAACACCCTCTTTCTTAAAGATTTCTCGCGCTTCAGCTACAGATTGAACTTTCGTTTAGAATTTCAATAACAAATACATAATCTACATTTTTTTCGGAAAACATGATCAAGGAATAATGTTTCTAAGTATACACAAATTAAGTCGACTTATCGAACCCTTGTGGTCCAGTTTTAAACCTTTTGGTCTGATCATCTAAATAATCAAGCCTAATTTTAAGTTTAGATTTATTTATTAAATTAAATAAATGACGGTACATGAACAATTAACCAAGTAACTTAGCATGGTAGGAATCATGTCATTGTATACTTTTTTTTATCAAGATTAATCTTTAGCATAACATTTGCTCCACATTTAATATATCTAACAAATAGAGAAAATCAATTAAAATATGTTTTAAGAAATTTATTTATTTATTATAATATTTAATAATAATTCAAATTATTGCGTCAATTTTTATAAAAAATGCGATACAACAACGTCCATGTTTTCACTAGTTGTCATAAATTCTTAATATATTTTAGATGTGTTTTCACAAACATTTTCATTTTCCTATAAATTAAAAGTAGAAGGAAGTTTCCTTTGTCTAATTGAGTAAAATCAAATCCTTAAATGATGCACTGAGTTAATTAACCCATGATAAGTTTAGAAAAGCTTTTTCACAAGTATTTTCAAGAAAAAAAAATCAGTTTTTCGATAAACTAAAAGTAATTTGTGTATAAGTCGATTTCTAAAAGTTATTCCTTTTTAGTTTCTGCAACTATACATAAGCTAATTTTATTTACAAAAAGAAAAACGAATTAGATTTTTTTTTTCTATTAGTTTTCTTGATAAATAATTTGGCAAGTGTACCAATTGTTATTGTAGTAATAAAATATCGTCATCTGAGATTGAAATAGTTGAGTATTAGATTACTAATTCGTATAATTTTGAGCAACCAAAAATCAAGTAAAATAGTGAACATAAACAAATGACAAAAATTCAATTAAGATAAACAATGTTAGAGAATTGATGTGCAAATTATAATTATCTAATTAAGTTTATTAAGAGCTTGTTTACCCCTAATCCCTTAGATAGGCAAACATATTCATCAAATTCTAACCCCGAAGACAATTTCTAATCTGTTCTATTTACAATCGCAAGCAATCCCCAATTTTCCAATTGTGAAACTGCTCGTAGAGAAAGACATTCAAAACATAAATATAACACTGAGATAAATTAAAATTAACGAAACATCAATTGAAAAGGTTCAGAAGTTATAATCAAAGTACTACATCAATTCTCTAACAAAAGGAAATTAGTTCTGCATACTGGAATAAAAATCACCAAAAACCCCAGGGAGAAGAAGAAGAAATTTTGCGTTCTGGATCCTCCGCATGTCGTCCGTTCCCCCTCCAAAATCGTGGAATTCTACGTGCGTTCCCCCTCCAAATTAGTGGAATTGGTCTGTTCCATCTCTCATGTCCCTTTTTGTTTTTCTGCTTTTTTTCTTTAATCTTTAATTCCACGTAATATCAGAGGTTGATTACTGCTCTGACCGTTTCCACAGTTCATGAAAAAATCCACAATCTGATTGTGACGCTCTTTGGTTTCACCTCTACATCTTAAGCACTTATTCTTCTTGTGATTTTAACCCTCACAAAACACCTATTAACAATAAAAAAAACAAAATCCAACTGTATGATCCGAAACGACTATAATGCTTAATAAATTGATTCAATTAATATAATTATGCATGCAAATGGCCTAAACTAAACTACTAATGCAACTACATTTTATTTACCTATCATTTCTCTTAAAAATTACATAGACAAATTTCTTCGAGCAACCTCATGAAGTCATGCTCACGAACAATGACATCATAATTATTGTTCATCGGTGGACCATACTGTTTGTGAACAAGCACAACTACCAGTTAGAGAAGGTAAATACGGCACAGTATCGGTCTGCCAGAGTGTCAATAGTTTCTGAAATTGAAAATTAACTTTGTAATAAAGTATTGAAATATTGTTCTGCATCAAAGACTGTTGCCATAGCTCTTCTAATCTAGATACCGCTTTATGTGTTCAAGTTATCCATGTACAAATGGAAAGAGTTTACTACGACCAGTTATGACAAAAAACAATTCTCTTTTGATGCAACAACAAAGTTTGTCCTTCCTGTGATTTAGCAACTGGAAAACAAATTGAGAGATAATGTTGGGTACGGTGTGCCCTCTGTTCAGGCATAAGCATGTGAAGATAATTATTGATGATTCGTCTCTATCATTATAATAATGCATTGAAAAAAGTGAAAAACATTCTTGTGCAATGCTGCAGAATGGGTTCTCCAGACCATTTTGGAATTGTTAATAGACCAACGGTTTAAAACAAATGATCAAACTTTGAAGTGTTTTCCAGCTCTTATCAGCTATACCTCCCTAATATGCGTACCACAATCAGTAGACAGCAACCATGTTCATTTTGATCATTATATAATATATATGTTAACGTTTCTCCACTAATATCAACATCACATGAACTAAATGAATAGGACTAAAATACAAAATCATGTAAAGCCATGAGGGCTCTCTACAGTCTCAGAAAAGTATGTATAGAAATAGAATAATCCATCCTGCCATAGAGATTATAGCAAATATATGAACCCAAAACAGTACAGCTGCTGCATCCCTTCCACATCCTCTTAAATTAGCAACAGCACCTGTGAGCAAGGAATATATGAGTGTAAAAATCAACAGAAAGAATACTTGTCCGTAAAAAACCAACTTAACATTTTTTTGCTATTTGTTAACTAGTTTATATCAACAATCTTGTTTACAAAGGACAAAATTCGTTGGAGCAGCTAAAAAGCCAAAGCAGTAACTACTTATGAGCTTTCCATTCTGGCAACCCAAGAAGAACCTCTGTTGTGCTAGTTATGTATGTGCTAGTTATCGAACATGTATAAAAGTTTGTACTTTTAACTCCTATAAGATTTTATAGATAAGTCTCTACCATAAAGGGTTAGGGGAGATTTGTGTGGTATACCTGCAAGGACAGATGTTGGCATGGAATGCTGAAGGAGCAAGACAAATCGAAACATCTTATCGTCAGGGGGAAGAAAACCAAACTTGTCAGCCAACATGACAATCCCAATTCCAACAGGAGGCACTAAAAGTAACCGGGCAAAAATAATAGCAGCAGTTGTTCGAAAACCAAGTCTTGAACTTCCAGGTCCTGCAGCCAAGACAAAATGGTTCATTTAGATGCTTCAATCAAAAAGGTCATTTGACTCTTACAAACATGTAAAGCGACAGTTATTAATATAATGAGAACATTAGGACATAAGTTTACCATCAATAAGGTTGCCTCCTAGAGCCAACAGAATGCAAGGAATCATGGCCTCCCTGATCACCAAAGGAACTATTAGAATGTGTTTGCTGTAATAGCATCTTAAGGATTCCTAAATAACTTCTATCTCGGAAATAATAAAGATACTTAGACTTTAGTCCCACAACACATTTTTGAAGTTCATTGGATTTGACTTATTATAATTAAGGTTGAAAAATGTTTACAGTATTTTGTTGAGAGAAAAAAGATGGAGGAAGACAGAATGTCCTCTTCTATAGACATACCCAAGAATCATGCAGCTGTCGGTGAAGAAGAACAGTGGAGCATCAGGTGTAAAGATCAGTTTCTTGAAAAATGGGACTGCCCCAAGTACCATGGCAAGGATCTGCAAAACATATGCAATACTTCAATCAAAATCAATTCCATTAGTATGCCAACATGACGCTGGCTTATTTACCACAATACCAGTAAACTAGTTCACAAACATCTACTTTAACAAGTGAAGTGTGAAGTATTTACTCTGCAAATTTGATTATTATGAAAGCAGGCAAAACCTTCAGGAAATCAAGATTTAGTGTAAAGATGTGTTTCTGTAATTAATGTATCAGATTTTGCAGAAAATACATCATAGGTAAGTTACATAACCCTATCAGGACAACAAAGTAATCTACAACCTCCATATACATGTTGACTCAAAACAAAGAGGAGTTGAGGAGTGTCAGATTTCAACTCAAAACCAATTGACATTAAGAAAAGCGGCCCAACCAATATATAAGTTACACCCAAAGATTTGAGTGAGGCAATATGAGACTTTCTAATAAGGAGAATCCAGAATATAAAATGAAAAAAGATAAACCAAATATGATAAGGTCAATTAAGAAAAGCTTACTGATGCAATGATAGGGGGTTGAAGAATTTGCTTAAGCTTTAACTTCTCATATAGATACGGCAATAGGTTTTTAATCTGCACCAGCAAACAAATGTTAACCTCATACATGCCAAATAGTGAAATTTTAAAAGTCGAGCCTGAAAGATATAAGAAAGAAATTTTCAAATAAAAAATGCACGTCCAGAAAAATCCCAGAACATAATAAAGAAAATACCATGAAACAATATAAACACTAATTTTTACACAAAATTAGTCATGAAGACGATATACTAGAGTACAGAATGGTACAAATGTCATCATTGCATGTCACAATAGTCAAGTGTCATAACAAAAGTGTAAAGAGAAGGGGGAAATGCAGACTTAGATTATAGGTAAATATACTTGTGAAAATTATATCATCAGTATCTAAATGGATATCACCTTAAAACACAGAAACTATTCTCCTCTCAGAAAAGAAGAAGAAGAAGAAGAAGAAGTAAAACTCACCTCCCACTTCTTTGATGTATTTTGAGATGTTGTACAGACCCCCTCTTCCCTAGTGAGCAACGGAACTTGTTCAGGTGTAGTATCACCCATAGGGGTGCTCTTTAAGGGAAGACTTTCATTATCAATATCAAATGTGCCTTCTGGAGGAGGTGCCAACATATTAAATACATATGTATATAGGATGATAGCACCAACCTAGGACAAATGAGAACAATACCTCCCAATTAGTACTAGGTTTATATCTAGAACAATATTGAACATAATGAAAAAATGACTAAGAAGTAAATCAACTGTAGGTGAATAAACAAGATATCAACAGTAGTCAGCGAGACTTTGAGAACCTACCCACTGGCCAAATGATATATAGGCAGTTCCATCTTTGGTACACTTTTCTGAGTCACCAAAGGGATTTGATGGGTCTCGACATAAAGCAGCAAGCAGAACAAGTGGAACATTCCCAATATTCCCTGTGTAATAAAATGCAATGTTAGGATTCGAGAAAAAGCAAAAGCAGATGGATTCAAAACAACTCCTTCACTAAAGATGAAGGTGTCCGTGACCTAGTCCAAGACTCAAGATTTGAAAAAGGTCCGCTCAGGATTGGCTTACCAATTCCAATTTGTACAATTGTAAACTTGAAGAAAGGGTACGGAGGACGGATGATGGTGGCAACAATAAAACCAATGAGTGAGCCTGCTGCGGAACCCAGAACAACATTCATAGGAATAAACCACCTGCATATTGTTCAAGATTAATGATTTGAGGTGTGTCTGTGAAAAATAATAGAAAAGGGAAAATAAAAGTTTTGGAATTTCGGCACTAGTTATCAAAGCTTACCAATCAAGCATCTTCTGCAAGGTCACAGCTTGTCCTAATTGGGAGAATATCAAGCAAGGTAGCAACAGTGTAAACACCAGCTGCAAGAACCAAGAAGAGGGTGTGTGAGAATTTGAGGTCACATCACATATTACACACACATACACATACATACCCCATTCAAAAGCTTTCTTCCAGAAGCATGCAGAATGTCAACATACTTGGAAGCCATAAGGAGTCCCAAAGCACACATGGTGAACACTTTAACTATGGGCATCACAGCAATTCTTATTGACCCCAACAGAGATTCTCCTCCTGCACCCTCATTCTGCAGGGCCAACAAAATCCTCTCCACCGCTGCCATAGCTACTTTTCACCAGCAAATTCAATCTGAAGCGGTTCTGGAAAAACAAGAAAAAAGCCCTGGATTGAAAAATATAACATTTACAAATGCAATATACCAACAAAATTCAATAACAAAAAAAAAAACATAAAAAAAGAAACTTTCAAAATCTATAAGTTTACCACATGCAATTCGTGAAGAAGTGTCGAAGATCTTGGTCATGGGCTGACCCTGGTTCAAACAAAAAATTTCATGGTATGGGGGTTCAGCGGTGTATGTGTCCAGCTACAACACGTGAATATGAATATGATCCTTTCACTTTCAGTTTTTGTTCTCTCTCTCTCTCGCCCACATATGAACACACTCAAAATCAAATCTCAAGTGAAATCAATTTTTTTAAGAAACAGAAGACAATAAATAAAATAAAATTTGCTGTTGTCTCGGATTCTTTTTAGAATATAGTTTCATATTTTTTTAAAAGTAATAAAATAGATTCCATATTAAAAAATTGAAAACTAAATTAAATTGGAGAAAAGAAAAAACATCCATGTTATATGTTCGCCGGTTGTATTCAACGACGTGTGATCCCTATTGATATTAAAATTTAAAAAAAAAAAAACTTATTCACAAATTTAACAAAATATTAGATGAATCAAATAAAAATAATTAAGAAAATTTTTTAAATGAATAATAAGAAAAAAAATGGAAATACACTATATAAAATATAATTTTGAATATGAAAATTTACAAAAATTAAAACCAAAGAAAAAAATTACTCTTTTTAATTTTGGAGAAATATTTTTTAAGAATCTGCAAAAAATAATTTATTTTCTTTATATTTTAGTATTAAAATATAACATTTTTATGGTCTAAGAAAGAGGAATAAATATAATGTGGTTCTACACGCAATGTGGTTGAATTTTGATGGGATTGATTTAGAGTTTAGGAGAATCTGAAAAGCAGGGAAGTCCACATGTCGCTCTAGTTAACGTCAATTTTACAACAAGAGAATTCAAAAGATATATAATTGTACATTATTAATTTTGAAATAATCATTGACTTTATAAATGTGTATAGAAATTATAGATATTTTTTTTAGCATGGTATAATGTTGAAATTTATAATTTAGATGATATTAATTTCAGTTGGAAAACTCTTTTTATTGATATTAATTGAAAATCAACAAAAGAAACCCTATCACATAAAAAAATTTATTTTGATTCATACGAACTGAAATAATAATGGCTTATTGATTAAAAGTAACTTTAACCGATACAAAACTCTTATTAATTTTAACTAAAAAATTCTTATAAAAATTTTAATCCACAAATAATCTTAACTAACATAAACTAAACAATATTATGAAATAGTACTTTTAATAGTTAAATATGTTTAATACTACAACTATATTGTGTTGATTGACAATAGAAATACTTTATCCGTATGAAAGAAAAAAGTAAATTAGTTTAAATTTTTTATTCCTTATAAAACATTTTAAAAATAAAATAAAATAAATCAAAATTCTGTATCTTTAAATTCTATATATAATAAAAAAAAATATTATCCACTCACGTATTAAAATTTTCTATATCTTTAAAAGAAACTACTCAGAAATTTATAACTACGTAAGTTTTCTATATCATTAAAAGAAACTACTCATAAATTCTTTTAACTTACTTCTAACGGATCTATATTATGATATTAGAAAAAAATTAATACTAATGTGTTAGTATCTCTTAATGCATATGATAAGTATATATATAATCCAATAATATCTTAAATATAATATTAAAGATAACTAAGTTGTTGGTCGTATCTCTATCTTTCAAGTTATATTATATTATGATACGAAATTAGTTTTTAACTACTTGTTATTTTATTTTAAAAATATTAAACTTCAGCTAAAAAGTAAAAGGTGAAAAAGATTGACAGAGAGAATTAGATGTTTTAAAAATTTGTTGTAGACAAACTTTTAAATTAGCTTTGGTTTGAGGAAAGTCATTAAAACGTTATCATTTAAGATTGTTATATTCTAACGAATATATAAAAAGATAATAGTTTTGTTAAAATAATATTGAAATCTAATTTAGAAATAAAGATGAAAATGATAGATTAGAAAAATTACGGTGAAGAAATCTTGAAAACACTTTAATGAAGAAAAAAAAATCTTGAAAATTCTATTAAAGAATAACGTCTAAAAGAACTTTTATTTAGAATGATGAAGCAATTTTATCACAATCTTTTGCTTCTTTAAAGGGTTAGCATGTAATGGATGAGATGGAGATAAAAGAAAACGAAAGAAAAGGAAAGTGGGATAAATAAAGTAAATATTTGATGGTTGGAAGAGAAAGCGACGTAAAAATTATAAAATATTATTATTTTCAAAATATGAATGAGTTAAAATTAAATAAATTATTTAATTATAAAGTTATTTTTACATTTATTAATTATGAAGCTAGTTTTTTTTTTTTTGTAAATGTCACTTTTCTTTCTCATTTGAGTAGAAAGCAGAAAAGATGTAAATCTAATTAAAATGAAATCATTTTTGTCATTTTGCGAAAGAACAAAAAATATGGTACCATGTTTGTTGTCGGTACAATTATGTTTTGTCTAAAAGATTTAAATTGGTTCCTATTTTTTTTTTTTTCAAATAGATTCTTATTTTAAAAATAAGATATAATTTGGTTATTTTCATATACGAATAACATAATGTGTCATTTACAAGTAATTTTTATTTTATTTTTAATTAAAAAATTGTCAATGTTAAATCAACTTTTATTTAAGAATAATAATAAGTTATAAGCATAGTCTATCTACTATCCAGCTTGTAATAAAAAAAAAAGTTAATTTGTTTGGTTATCCGAGATACCTATTTAAAATAAGAAAATAGTACTTTGACAACATTTTTTTTTATAACATTTTAATATCATCCATGTGTCATTTTTAGATTGGTTCATGTTGATGTTTAGGATTGTTATTATTGATTGCGAAGTAATTTTGGATCAATCATAGAATATGACACGTAGATGATGTTAAAATCTTGTTAAAGTATCATTATCCTTTAAAATATAATAACAAATTTTTTAAAACATGTAAACATATATCCATTCTATTTAAAAAAATATTTTATAAATTTTTAAAATAAAATCTAAATAAAATTAAAAAATATATAAAATATAAATTAAATTAAATTAAATTTAATCTTATAAAATATGAGTCAAATTATAATTTTAATTAAATTTACTTAATACTATATAAATTAAATTTTTATTTTTATTTTTATTTTTTTGTGAGTAATATATATTCGTAAATTCATATAATATAATCTTCATAATATCCGTTTATAAATATGGATATTAAAGAATTCACTTCCGCTTTAGATTTATGTATACTATAAACATATGCAGCTCACCATTTCTTCTCTTAATATTGGCCATGCATTGTCATGTTATCATTACAACTTTTTCTCTAATACAAAACCAGTACCAAAATTATATCATAATTCCGTCACAGCATTATGACTCATCTCTTTAAATTTCTCTAATATCTTAAAATAACTCTACTAATATGGGTCACAAACTTGTTTATTTCTCCATCAGTATATTTGAGGGTCTCATTATATATAAAGTCTCCCATAGTACACCATAACTTCAACAAAATCATATCTCAACCTATATAATATAACTATTTACCATGTTAAAATATTGTCCAAAAATTACATCATATATTGATATAAATATAAATGTTATATTAATATAAATGACAACCAACTGAAACCTGACAACCAAATTATATTGATATAAATGTTATGTTAATATTTTTATTAAAATTTACATTTTCATTACATACTTTTAGAATTTTTTTAAACCAACTCTAATATTTGTATAGAAATTATTAAATGTTGTATTAGTAGTTTTTTTAAAAATTTATATACAATTGTTTGAAATATACATTCAAATAAAAAATAATATTAAAATATCTTGTAATAAAATATCAATACAAATAAATTTAAAATAAAAAAAAACAAAGTTCAATGCAAATTATAAATTTAATATTGTTAAAAAAAATTAATAAAAATATTAGTATAACATTTATATAAAAAATAAATTTTATCTCAATTTGAAGAAGAACAAAATTTTTTTCTTTTAAAAATATTAGGACAAAATTAAATCAAAATAATAAATACAAAGATTAAATTCAGATTAAAACAATGATATTAACACGAAAAATTATCACTGTCATATATCATACCTATGATATGACACTAACTTAACATGTGACACTTTTTAATTAAAATAAAAAAAATTACAAACTAACGCGAGATACATCTTTAACTTAAAGTAAATAATAATGAAATGACCAAATTATATTAGATTTTAAAAAATAAAAACATAATTGGAAAAAAATATCAATTTAGAACTTTCGTTTCAAAATGAAAACCAAATAAATAATTAAACCCTCATTTTCTTGTCAATTTTCTCTACATTTTTGTTTTCTTTGAACAAACATAACTCAAGGGACTGAAAAAAGAACTTGAAAAATGGAGAAATAAAAAGTGAAGTTTACGACTTTTAAGACCAACCTTTGTCGTTGATTTATATTAATTAACTTGAACTGAAAAAAAAAATTAACCAAAAAATAGACTTTCATTAATGATGGACTTTAAGCTCTTCACTTGATTGAAGTTAAAGATTCGGGATCTGTGTATTAAAAAACAATTCTAACTAGATAATTAATTCTAATAAAATATAATTATGGATTATATTTTTAAAACTAATCTAAATATAATAAAATAGATTAGATTTATAATTTAAATTCATTTTAATAAAATTAAATTGATTTATATTTTTTAAAATTTAATTTAAATTAGATTAAATTAACTTTGTTAATTTGATTACATTTGATTTGAATCAACCTAATCTGAACACAAATCCAACTTGACTTGACCTGACTTGTTCGGTCTCTCTTGATCTCATATGAATTTGACATGAACCCAAGTAGACTAAGTTCGATCTAGGTTTGGTTGACTTGCCTTAACTTAGATTGATTAACACATTTTGACTTGAGATTGAAACGACTTGACTAGACCTAGGTTTGAACTAACTTGGTCAATTCTAAGTTAGGACTAACTTGACTCAATTTCAAGTAAAGTTAGCTTGACTTCACTTGGATTATGACTGACTTAACTTAATTAGGATTCAATAAACTTTTCCTAACCTAACATTAAGTGAACTTGCCTCGATTTTAGCTTGGGAGAATTCAATTCCATCTAAGCCAAGGTCGACTTGGTTTAATTTGGGTTTAGATGACTTGACTTGATCTAAGTTTTGATCAACTCAACTTAACCTGAATTTGGGTTACTCAAATCGGATTAGGGTTTGACCAACTCAACTCAACATAGGCATGAACTAACTCAACTTCGACTTGGACTGACTCGACTTGAATTGTGCCAAGATCAACTCAACTCGATCTTGGCTCGAGCCAACTCGACTTGACCTTTTCTTGAGCCAACTTGACTCAACTTTGGCCTAAGCCGACCGAACTTGATTTGGGTTTCACTTACTCGATTCAAATTGGGCTTGGGTAAGCTCAATCAGAATTGGGTCCAAGCCTATTTGTTTAAACTTTTGAGCCACATTGGATCGTATCGAGACATACTCAAGTTGACTTTATTAGATTTGGGCCCAGGTAATCTCAATTCAACATAAGCCCCGAATCGACCAACTTGACTTAGGTTTGATTGACTTAGCTTGACATGAGCCCAAACTAACTCAACTTGACATTGGCTAAACCTAACCCAACTTGATCTGGAATTGAATTGACTAACTCGACTTTATGCTAAACTAGTTTGGCTTAACTAGTGGTTAGATTGACACAACTCAACCTTTGACCTAGGTTGTCTCAACACGAATTTTACCAAAATTGACTTACTCAACCTTATACCAAAGTTGAATTGACTCACCTTTTATCCATACCAACTCAACATAGAAATATCTTAATTTTAAAGTTTCAAAATCTAAAAATTATATAATCTTTATTAATCCAAATGTATTAAAATGAATTAGATTTATAATCCAAAAATATGGAATTGGATTTGAATAAATCCTTTTAAATAGTATTAGAGTAATATATATTTAGATAATTATAAATTGGATTTCACAATTTGAATTTTTTATCCAACCTTAATCCTAGTTTTACATTCATCAAGAGGTTGGTGAATTACTCTTGAACATTATTAGTTATATATCAAAGTTTATATAACATCCAAAATACCAAAGCCCATCTACCATACTATTAACTTAACTTATAAATAATAATTCTTTAAATTTATAATATCACCTTAAATTAAAAAAAATCAAAGATAAATACAAAATATTAAATTCTAATAAAAATTGTCAACATATATGTATACAGAAAACTTAAATTTAAAATAGCTTAAATTATAAATAACAATATTGAAGAACACGTACACGTACATTAATAAAGTATGAATATGGAACGTGATATTAAAGTAGAGAAGAAAAAGTGAGTTTGGCAACGACGACAAACAAACAACCTAGAATTGCAAGAAAAAGTGGTAGCAACCATGGATGGCAGACACGGAAAACAATATCTGAAGCAACAACAGCGACGAGAGCCGTGACAGCGAGAAGAAGAGAACCTAACAAACCATGTCGCTAAAAGTTCGCAAATTCTATTTCAATCAAATGATTACCTGTTCGTATACTTTGTTCAACTATAGATACGAGTAAATTTTACAACAAAGTGTTTATTGTTGTTTTTTAAGAGTTTTAGAAGAACAGAGAATGAATTTAAAAATAAAAATTTTATTTTTTTAACTGTGATAAATTAAAATGTTTTAATAAAAAAAGAAAAAAATTATCAACTTACTTTTAATGTTATATATAATATAAAATTATTTTTAGATCAGTTGATTTTTTTTTGTTGAAAATGTTATGATGAGTAGTTTTGAAAAAAAAATTAATTATTGTAACAAAAAACACAATTTACTTAGCATAAAAATAAATATTAAATATTTATTTTTGTAATTAAAAAAATAGAGAAAAAGTGAAATTTTGCTGTGTTTAACTATCTACTAGGGCAAATATCTGTTTAGACATCCATAAACAATAAAAAAAACAGGAAATATTTTCGTAATTGTAGAAAGGTTGTAGGAAATTTATGTAAAAATACCTAATATTAACTATAAATCTTCTCTCCTTTCCACACCAGAGATCCCTTAACCTTTTTCCTTTTATCCCACAAATTATTATTTTCAAATACGCATTAATTCATTAAAACGAACATGCGTGATTCTCGTCATTACATCTGCATACATATAAAACATGTTAGAAGTAAACAATGGCTTAATCTTCAAAGAGATTTCGTTATAGAAAAATAATATAAATCAAATATAAGTTCAATGGATTGACATTATTTTAATCTAAATTTGACTTATAAACTTTTTAAAAAAAACTTAACAAATATAAATAAACTAAAAATATTTATAGTCAAAATATTTATTATTAAAAGTGGTTAATGTTTTTTAAAATATACAATGTCATGTTTCAAAATTAAAATAATGTAAACACGGTTTCTCTAAGAACACATTGTCTTGAATTTTTTTTAACATAGTTTCTCTTTTTTTTTTTTTAAATATAGAATTTAGAGTGTCATACTGAAACTGTTTCCAAACAGTAGTAAATTAATACCACAGGTTTTGGTAAAATGATATGGATAAGATTCCACTTTTGAATGAGACATATGAAGTAGAGAGTACCTTCACGGGAGATATCATCATACAAAACAAAACGTACAAACCGAACATATTGGACACATGTGATAAAATTTCTGCAAGATATTAAATTAAAAAATATACAATATAGTTTAAATGCAAGTAAAAAAATTCTTTATTTTTATTTTTATGTAGTTTTATTATACATTATTTTGAGATTTGACATGTGAGGACGGTGTAAATAAATGATATAAAGGTTCTAACATTCGTAGCTTTCATGTACAAACTAGTATAGGTATGATTTATTTTAGTCAAATATTTTGTAAAATTTTGGTCATCTACGTTAATATTGGCACGATAAATTTATTTTTAACAATTGAAATATTATGATAATTAAATGAGACTATAATAAGAGTTATAAAGACTAAAATTATATAAGGATTGAGATACATAGATAATCTTGATGATTAAATTAACATATTTTAAAATAGCATAATATCGTAAATAAAAAAAAGAAACATATTTACATTTATAGTAGATTTCTTTCACGGTAACAAATACAAAAGTTTAACTGAAATAATTTTACTGTCGGTTACTCTTCTCAGCTACTTCAATTCATATATGATATACTTATTTAATTCAAAAAATATTGCTTAAATTAATTTTATTATGGAAATTGAAATAAAGAAAAACAATAGAAAGAGGGAGTTTGAATAATATTTTAAAACTTTTTTACAAATTAATGTTTAACTATTATTATAGATGTTAGAAGATCTATAAGTTGGAAACATGCATATTTAATATAGTGTTTAAAAAAACATTTTAAAGAAAGAAATTAATAGCACAAGTATTTCTACACCGATTTGTTCCAAATTCAGGTGATATATGTACAAAAAGATTACAATAAGTTTAACCACTCTGAGTTTACAACAAGTATTTTAACCATTTTGGTTACAACATTAGGCAACTTAACTAGACGAGTTTAACCACTCTTGGTATACAAACTAGACAAACTATCTAGTAGGTTTAACTCTACTAAATTAAATAATACAAGTGTTTGAGTTCACTTTTGAATCAACCACAATCAAAGTGTTTTTTAATACAAGTACAAAATCAAATGACTCTCCAAGAGATGATATATTCAATACAATCAACTTCTGAAACCTTGTAAAAGTTTTTTCTTTTTGAATGAAAGGCTTTAGATTATATGAACTTAAAGGAATAGCAACAAGAATTCATAGTATTGTTCTCTTGATTCTTGTTTTCTCTAGTGAGTCCTCTTTATATAGTCTTTTTTGAGAGATAACCGTTATACATAGAGTTGACTTCCATGTAGACTTCATAGCCTTTTTAGGTAGGTAGTCAGACTCAAGTGTACGTTGTAGAGTGATAATGTTTTAATAAAGCTTTCTTCAAAAGTAACTTGTATGGTTCTTCAAAGCTTAAAATATTGAGAACACATTCCAAGAATGTCTTCTTATCTCTTAACGTATTTATTCATCTTGTGTAAGGATTTGAGGAAAGGTCTTTTTTACTTTCATAATGATAAAGAGAACAAAACATACAAGTAAAGAAACATTTTTCTGTAGATTCAATAAGTGTTTCCAACATTGGTGTTTAAAACATATTGGCACATGTCACTTCATCTGGTCAAAACATTGTTTAGTTAGCGAAATTTGTGTTTTTACGCTTTATCTTTTTACTAGATGATATAGTGATTAGACACGCTCTATTGCGTTTGACGCTTTTTATGTATATGTTAGACACTCTTGTGATATAAGGTATTCTCATATTATTTGATAACGTTTGATGCATTTAAGTGATATCTATATGATTTATTTCTTTAGACACTTTTCTATTCAAACACTATTTAAATATAAAATCTTAAATTTTAGTGTTTAGTTAAACGTTTGCTAAATGTTTTCACATGTCTATTAGTCGAAATATGTGTCTATTAATCAAAAGATGTATTAGAAAAAATTATTTTCATAAATCGATATATATTTATTTCATTCAATACATATTTTTGTTTAGTATTATTCTTAATAAATACAACTTTATTTAGCATTATTCTTAATAAATACAACTTTAGACACTTTACTCAATAAATAATATTTCACTATTATAAATTAAACATAAGTTGATAAGTTGATAGACAATTAACTTTTCGATCTTCTCTTACCAAAAACAAATGACATAACATTATTTATTCAAGCATAGTTGGTTATATATATATATATATATAT
>NW_025905941.1:42568-72611 GCF_018835915.1 Vigna umbellata
GGAAATTGGTAGATTGCCTCAAAAAATCTCAGAAACACTCGTTGTTAACAATTTCTTACAAAAAAATTGACTTTAATGAGTTCTCATTTATAATTTTTGTCGTATATAATTTTATCTATTTTTTACAAGGATAATGACATCCAAAAGATTGGTATTGGTCTCGGAGGGTTTTTTTTAGAGACGTTGATTCAACATATGCAGATGATAAATTAGAGAAGTTAATGAGATGGTGAAATTTGAAGAGATCTTGAATGAACCTTTGGCTCAAGGTGAATATGTCAAACTCAACTCTTTCACAAGGCAAATTGTTTAAAAACAAGTGTTTCTGATTTTTTCAATTGGAGCTACAGTAGGGATGACAGAGAAAGGTTGGAATGAGAGAGAGAAAGAGAAATGATTGAAAGGAATGAGAGAGCTGAGTAAGGGTTTGGAGGTTTCTTTTTTTTTTTTTAATTTTGAGAATGAAAATTATTAAAATTCCTTAACCTTAAAACTTATATCCATGATATATAAGTGGTATTTTTGTTTCTAAAATCCGTACACATATCTAAATGTACCAACTGAACAGGCGTACATGCGTTAGCAACCCATATTATATATATATATATATATATATATGTAATATATATAAACATAGAATTTGGTAAAATGATTTATAATAAAACAAAATCGAATTCAAAAATTAATAAAAATTATAAATTAAATTAAAGACTTCCTATAATACCGTTAACATTAAAGTAATTATTTTTAATTGAGTGTTAAGTCAGTGTAACAGTAGATATTTTGTTTTATTTGTGAATTAAAAACTGTACGACGTATTTGTATAATTACTATAAAATATAGTTTAAAGTTGATGAAGAATATATATTTTATTTAATTAAGTTATAAACATATATAATCACTTCAGAAATATTTATTGAAAAAGATCGTTAGATACATTTTCTTTAAAATTATTTAATACCAATTTTAGTCCAGCGATTTGTAAAGTTTATTCAAAGTAGTTATACATTTTATAAAAAAAGTTTAAAATTGTCTCATATTTTGTTAAAACGTTCAATTTTGTCCTTTTTGTTTATGGGTTAAAAACACTAACGATAAAGTTGTTTCTGGACAAAACTGAATGAGCTATCCAATTTATCATTACGCGACACTCTAAGGTCAATTGAGGTGTCAATTTTAAAAATAAAACTTAATGACGTGGATTAGTTACAACAGAGGGTTAAAGAAATTACTTTTAGGTTAAAATCAATTTGTGATTTAGGACGATTTGGGGTGGAAGAATATGCTGAAATTGGAGTTGAAATTGGGTTTGCGATTCTTCGTCTTACGTACTCATTTTGATAGTTTCAATTCTTCATGTTTGATTAGAATTAATTATGGAAGTTGCTTTGACTCTGTAATTTATACAATATTGATCAAATGAGGAAGTTGCTTCACAATTTCACTCGAAGCTAAGGAGAGATGTTTACAATTTTAATTAGGGAGAATTACAAAAGGTTTGTTTCAGAGCTTCAAGTTCTTCCCCAATTTTCCCTATTCTTAATAACCTAATAACATAATAGAAGAACAATTAAATTTCTTTAAATCAATTAAGAAAAGAAGAGAATAAGGTTTAGATGGACAAAACTGGGTGGCTGACATCTGCTTTCTATGATTCACGATTTTGATTTCTTTTGATGTTGGGGTTTTTGCAATTTTAGGGTTCCCAAATTTGCACTGGTGCGGAGATATTTCAATGGCTGATGTAAGGATTAAATGAGGGTTTGCAGTAAGCTTCACAGTTGAACAAGGATGCTCACAATGGCTTCGGGAATCAGTGGTGGAATGAAGGAGAAGTTGTGATGGAGGCTGCGGTGTGACTTGTATTCATTGTAGTTGGTTAATGGTGACAAGGGCTACGCATAATGAGGACAATTCTGTAGTTAGTATTTTTAAAACTATAAGTAAAAATGACCAAATTGAACTATTTTTATATGAGACAATTTTAATTTTTTTTATAAAAGGTAGGACTTTGAACAAACATTACCCATAACGAGACCAAATCTTACCCTTTTTACTTTTACCTTTACCTATTTTACTTTTTATTTTTTAAAACTCTAATCTCCTTTCACTTTCATTCTTTCTCTCAGAGGCAAACCCCCACCCCACTTTCACTTTCTCTCTTTATTTTCAATTTTCACATCACATCTGTTAACACCATTCTCCATTTCCGTCTTTTCTTCATTCTTTATTCTGGAAAGCTTAGTTACATTATATTATATATGGTTTGATCACTTTTGTCATATTTTTTAAAAAGTAATGGAAAGAAGTTGATAGTTTGAACAACAAATTTCATTTGGTAGTTCATCAACATATGTAAATGTGATGATTTCTCAATGTGGTGTAGATTCAATAAACTAGTTCTGATATTCAAAGTCACAGGATGTGATATATGGTTGTGACGTAGAGAAGGTGAAGGGGACTCGTGACACTGTTGGTGAAGAAGATTGTAGAGATTAATTAGATTATAAAAAGTGAAAATGGGGGTTGGGGTGGGGGTTTGCCTCTGATAAAAAGAATGAAAGTGAAAAGGGATTAGAATTTTAAAAAATAAAAAAATAAAATAGATAAAGGTAAAAGTAAAAATGGTAAGATTGAAATTTAGAAAAAATTGAGGAGGTGAAAGAAGAAGATGAAGTGTAGAGGGAGTAACACTCAAAATATAGTATTAAGCCTAGTTAAAATTTAGTAAAATTAATATGTTTGTGATTCTCGATAAATTTAATTGGTGAAAGTATGCTTCTTAAAATAAATACTCAAGAGTAAAAAATCTATAAAAGAATTCTCTCAATATTTCTTAAAGTATACATATATATTAAATGTGAATTACAAAATTAAACATAAGCAAAATATTTATTAATATTATTGGTAGACATATAATAATGATCTCGATATTATTAGATCTAGGAGGTGTTTAATTAATTGGTTTTGAAGTAAAAATATTTTTGTTAGAAAATTTTGAGAAAAGAAGAATACTAAATTATTGGAATAGTCTTGGATGTTGACCCGTCACTGTCGGAGACCCATCTACTTCGTCTTGAAGGGCAGATGCAGCAGCTTCGTTGTCTTCATTCTGCACCGCATCTTCATGGAAAAAGAAAACAAAAACAAACAAAATTATGTACGGATAATGTTTTTGAACATGCCTAGTACAGTTACTAAGACACGTACTTTGATTTCTTAAGAATTCAATTATCAGTTTAGATCTTAAATGGAATATAACTAAAAAAAAATAGTAATATATAATAAAAAAAAACTTAAAGATCTATAGTCGTCTTAATATTTTTCACACTAAATTTGGATCTAATTTACCATGTGTTTCGGTAGATACTTTTAGGGACCGAGAGACTAACCTGCTGACGCGTCTGGGCCGTCTCGCTCGCTTCCAAACTCCTCTCGTTGGCCGATCGGTGTATGGCACAACAACGTATCGCGCTCCTTCTTGACACGGTAGGGATGTACCTGCAAAGGTACTCCGACGCCCAAGTTTAGGTGTGATTTGAAGAGCCGCGGCTCTTGGTTGAATTTTAGGAATGATTATCACTATTGAGTATTTGAGAAGTCATGTAGAATAAATAAGTGCGTAAGTGGAACTGTACCTGGCTTTGGTCCTGGCTTTGTATTTATAATTTACCTCATGGATCCGGAGCTGATATAAGCCCAATAAATCTAAACAAAATAGATATACACAGATTAACCTAATATTCCGTTGGTTTGTTTGTAACCGCTCGGTTATATTTATAGACTGTCACGGCCCCCAATCTCGAGTTAATCTGTAGTTGGCTTTAGCCGTGGTTAACTAGTAGGACTGTGAGTGTGGGGAGGCTTGTGTTTGCGGATAGAGAAAGCGTTTTACCGCCGCGACCTTCATCAGGAACCGAGAAGGAATGTCCTCGTGGCCTTCGACATTGTCGAGAAGAGTTTTAACCTCGACGCCTTCGACATGAACCGAGCGGATTGCCTGCTCGGCCTTCCAACAGGAACCGGAGGAATTACCTCTCGGTCTCGACATTTGTCGAGAGGGTTTTTACCTCTCGACCTGTCACATTAACTGCGGAGCGGAGTGCACCGCTCGGCCTTAACAGGAACCAAAGGAATTTACTTCTCGGTCTTCGACATTTGTCGAGAGTTTTTACCTCTCGACCTGTCGACATGACACCGAGCGGGAATGGACTGCTCGGCTTTCAAAACAGGAACCCGAGAGGAATTTACCTCTCGGTCCGTTCGACATTTGACCCGAGAGGGTCTTACCTCTCGCCTTCGCACATGACGACGGGATTGACTGCTCGCCTTCACAGAACCGAAGGAATTTACCCTCTCGGTCTTCGACATTGTCGAGAGGGTTTTACCTCTCGACCTTCGACATTAACTGAGCGGGTTGACCGCCGGCCTTCAACAGGAACGAGAGGAATTTTACTCTCGGGTGTCTCTCGACATTTGTTCGAGAGGGTCTTACCCTACCTCTCGACCTTCGACAGAACCGAGCGGGATTGACTGCTCGGCCGTCATCAGAACCGAGAGAATTTACCTCTCGGTCTTCGACATGTGCGAGAGGGGTTTTACCTCTCGACCTTCGACATTAACTGAGAGCGGGATGACTGCTCGGCGGCCTTCAACAGGAACCGAGAGGAATTTACCTCTGGCTTCGACATTTTTGTCGAGAGGGTTTTACCTCTCGACTTCGACATTACTGAGCGGGATTGACCGCCGGCCTTCACAGGAACCGAGAGGAATACCTCTCGTCTTCGACATTTGTCGAGAGGTCTACCTCTCGACCTTCGACATGAAGCCGAGCGTGATTGACTGCCGGCCTTCAACAGGAACCGAGAGGAATTTAACCTCTCGGTCTTCGACATTGGTCGAGAGGGTTTACCTCCGCGACCTTCGCCATTAATGGAGCGGATTGACCGCTCGCCTTCAACAGGAACCGAGAGGAATTACCTCGCGTCCGTCGACCGACGTCGAGAGGTCGTTTTACCTCTCGACCTCGCACATTAACTGATCGGATTGAACCCGTCAGCCGTAACAGCTCGGTCTTTCACCTAATCGAGAGGATGTTACTCTCGACCTTCGACATTAACCGAGCGGGATTAACCGCTCGTCCTCAACATGAACCGGAGGATAGGATTTACCTCTCGGTGCTGTCCAACATCACCGAGAGGCTTTACCTCATTAGCGCATGCGGGAGTTAACCGCTCGTTCTTTCAACATGAACCGAAGGGATTTACCTCTCGGCCGACATAACCGAGGCGGGATTTACCGCTCGTCCTTAGACATTAAGCGAGAGAAATTACCGCTCGTTTCAACTGAACCGAGAGGGTTACCTCTCGGCCTTCGACATTAACCGAGCGGGATTTACCGCTCCGTCCTCACATAACCGGAGGGATTTACCTCTCGCCTTCGACTTTACAAAACCGAGCTGATTTACCGCCGTTTACCATGAACCGAGAGGGAATTTACGCGCTCGTCTCGACCAGGAGTGTTCCCAGGGAACGGCGGGTAACCGTTTCGGTTTTGAGAGGGTTTTTACCTCTGTTTTGACTAGGATTGTTTCCTAGTAACGAGGTTACCGTTCGTCTTTGAGAGGGCTTTACCTCTCTCCCGAGGGGGATTTACCGCTCGGTCTCACATAACCGAGAGGGATTTATACCTCTCGCCTTCGGACTTAACGAGCGGGAGTTACCCGCCGTCCTTCAACATGAACCCAGAGGGATTTACCTCTCGGCCTTTGACATTAACCGAGCTGGATTGGACCGCTCTTCCTGTCACACATGACCCGAGAGGGATTTACCGCTCGGGTCTTCGAACCGGGAGTGCTTCCCGGGACGGGCTTTACCGTTCGGCTTTTGAGAGGGTTTTACCTTGTTTGGAGCTAGGATGTTTTCCTAGTGAACGGATTTACCTTCGTCTTGGAGAGGCTCTTACCTCTCTCCACGAGGGGAGTTTACCACTCGGCCTCGCCCTAGGAGTGCTTCCTAGGAACGGGCTTTACCGTTCGTCGTTGAGAGGGTTTTACCTCTGTTTTGAGCTAGGATTGTTTCCTTGTGACGGGCTTTACCGTTCGGCTTTGAGAGGGCCTTTACCTCTCTCCGCGAGGGATTTACCGTCGGTCTTGGACTTGATCGTAATATGAACTTTGCTGACAAAATTGCAATCAGTGTTTGCAATAGAAGACTTCCCTTTCGTAATGAATTCCATGATACTTACAGCATGAAGTTCGTTTATGACTAGATCTTAGTCCTGCACTTGCACTAGTTGATTGGCGTGGATTTTCGATATATATTGTTCAAGATGTTCATTGGCTGAAATCTCATGATGATATATATTATGGTATATAACCGTATAAAATGATTCGGTTACCAGATTATTATGAATTGCACCGATAAAACATGATAATAAAAGGGTATCAAAACCGTTTCGGATTTTAATAATTTGTTTGTGAAGTATATCTCTAACCACAATAACTTATTTGACTATTTGAAATCATGCACAGAAAAAGTGTTTCGGTTAGTAATAATTAGATAACTATATTTATAGTTATGTACTATATTATATATCATATACATATTATGGATTATACTATATATTTAACATAAAAATAGTTTTATAATATCTATTATCAATTAGATATTTTATGAAATATTCATATTTCAAAAATACTTATCTTGTTACGACGTCTCACGTAGTTTTTTTACTTTGTCGAAAGTTTCTCGTGTTGATCCGAATAGTGATGTCGAGACCGAACGCTCGTCTTGGTTTCTTGTGGTTTCTAATAATCTTTCTGGTGCTTTGTTGTTCCTCCATGCTCCTCGTGGTCACCATTTGGGTTTGCCGCTCGGCCCCACGGTGGGCGCCAAAATGTTTCGGTAGATACTTTTAGGGACCGAGAGACTAACCTGCTGACGCGTCTGGGCCGCTCGCTCGCTTCCAAACTCCTCCTGTTGGCCGATCGGTGTTGGCACAAACCGATCGGTCTCCTTCTTGACGAGGGGGATGTACCTGCAAAAGGTACTCCGACGCCCAAGTTAGGCGTGTGATTTGAAGAGCATCGGCTCTTGATTGAATATTTAGTGAATGATTATCACTATTGAATATTTGAGAGTAAAGTAGAATAAATAATGCGTAAGTGGAACGTACCTGACTTTTGGACCTGGCTTTGTATTTATAATTTAACTCATGGATCCTAAGCTGATATAAGCCCAATAAAATATAAACAGAATAAGATATACACAGATTACCTGAATATCCGGTTGGTTTGTTTGTAACCGCTCGGTTAATATTTTTCACACTAAATTTGGATCTAATTTACCATGAAAATAAAAAAAGAAACGGTGAAAGATGAGCTACTTTTCACGTTTGGATCTGAAAAGATATACACAGGTTACATCGTAAGAGTTGGGTTGGTATTTTAATCTGTCAGTCTTCTTTGACCTGTTTTACTTAATTTGTTAAACTCGTGGGTTAGATCGGGTGGGTTAAAGGTCGGGTGTAACGGTTTTTTTTAATTAAAAATTAAAATAAAAATAATTTATAAAATTAACTTTTTTATGAATAATATAAGTTTTAATCATCAAATTCAATAATTAACCATGATAATATTATTTCTTGAAACGAAAACAATTATTAATAGATATATTGAAAATTACAAAATTTGTTAAGTCTCTAATTTTATAATTTCATTATATGTTTATCAATAAAAAATTATCCAAGAATATGTTTGTACCATTTTTTATATTATAGCACTAGTGCGGGCATTTAATGTATGTTATTTTGGCCTTTTAATGTCAGCTCCAGAACCGACGTCTTTGTGGATGACGTTAATCAAACGTCGGACACCAATAGGTCCGACGTCTTTATAGACGTCGGGTCATGCAGTAACCGACGTCTAAAGAGCTCTATAGACGTCGGTTACTACATTACCCCGACGTCTAAAGAGCTTCATGGAGGCTGGACATTGCATTAACCGACATCTACTGCAGCTCGCGTCTTTGGGTAGAGTAGTGTAGCACCTTCTTCCCTTTGCTAGTTTCGTCATAGAAAATGTTGCGTCTTTTGGATCTCTTATGCCATTTCAACCGAAAACCGAATTTGAGTCTTTGCCTAGTTCCATTAAAACCGACAATGAAAACGAATGGTGACAATAAAACTAGGCAAGGACCGAAGTTCGGTTTTGGGTTGAAACGTTATAAGACATCCAAAAGACGCAAGCTTTTCTTACGAGGAAAATAGCAAAGGGAGAATGAGATACAACGCTAACCAAAGACAAGAGAAAAACTGCACCAAAACACAACAAAAACTCATTTTAATCGGTTCAAATGAAAGATAATCAACCAAAGACTAATATAATCGGAATAAAAGTACGTTTAAACAGTTCGAAAGAGACAAAAACCACTTGGAAAAGCAATGCTGCGGAGAGAAAAGGCAAGAGAATGAAGACGATGAAGTGCTCGAAACAGCGGATTTCATGTCTCATTTAACAACAAACTAGACGTCGGCTCCTCAGGTGCCTCGACGTCTATTCTAAACTAGACGTCGGGGCTCTCACTCATATGACGTCCAAAACAACTTTCACAGGCCATTTAGACGTCTGTACGGCTGAAAAAAAATAACTTTCCATCTACCTGTCAGACATATACACGTCCGTTAGGAGGGGCACCGACGTGTATAATCGAATATAGACGTCGGGGTGGCGGGATCGGACGTCTTGAAGGCGGAAAAAAATGATTTTTCACCTACCTGTCAGACATTAAGATGTTTGTTAGGAGGGGTCCGACGTCTATAATATTATAGATGTCGGGACCCCTCCTAACAGACGTCTATATGCCCACTTATTTACGAAAATGCTACTGGTCAATAATTTACGTTGGTTATTTTGTTGTCCGACGTCTATGGGGTGATGTTAAAGCCTAATACAACTAATGTAGATTAAAATTGGATATATTGGATGCCATAGCATTTCTCATACTTAATCATAAATCCTTCATTAATGTGTATTAATTAGTCTCTCATCCCATCACATTCCCTTAATTATTATTTACTTTTGCAAATGTGTAGTAGATTATGTACTTTCATATTTTGTCATGACAATTTTATCAACTCAATTATATCATCAATTATTGATCGCATAGCTTTTGATGTCTCATTTTCTTTTGCTATATATAATAACTGCAAGCCAAAATCTCACAAGATTGAAACAATAATGCTAAGTAATTTTCTTTTAGTAGAAATGCTAAACATGTTTTCTTATAATCAATTGTTTTTGTTTCATCATATACATTTTTTTTTTATTTTTTATGATTTTAATTAATCATGTCGAATTCCTGATATGATATGTAAAGTCTTGATCTTGGGCACAATGCATTTCCCTTTATATTCGGAATGATTTTTCGAATATTTACATTGCTATGATCTTGTAAATTGTGTTATAAGACTCTAATTCACGTGTTTAGCTTAACTTTCTTTTATTCTCTTCAACTTTTTGTTCATAGGTAGTAAAAACGTGTAAAAGTATAACAACTAAATACTTACAATTCAGGAACATTTTAACCTTTTCATCAGAACTTTATTTCACTTTGTGTGTGGGTTGCATAATAAACTTTTTAGAATGATGTCGAAATTTGGTAACGTGATTTTAATTAAACTTTAGTACGTTTGATTTCTTGCTCAGAAATATATTTTAGGTTTAGAATTAACGTTGAGTGGAGTTAATTTTTAAGTAATTTTGCGTTAAATAAAAATAATATATTTAGATTGTGTTTTGCAAGAAAAAAATTATTTAAATGTAAGTCATGTTACTTTAAAATTAATTTATAAAATAGTTTTTATTTAAAACTAATTTTATTATCACTCATTTGAATAACTACTTACTCACGGAATAAGACAAAAAAAATCGCTAGAGTCGTGTGGAATTGAAAGATGTGAATCTCGAAAAGAAACTTATACCTAACTTTCATAAATAACGTTACTGTTCAAATAATTTAAACTATATTTCCATATGTAATCATTTTCAAGAAAAAAATAGTTTTAAACATGTGCCGATGCATATTGATGTGTTAGTTTATCAAAAGAGAATTAGAAATTGAAGAAAAAAAATTGTATTATATGACTGTTTGATTAATTTAAGATTGGATAGACATTTAGGAATATCGATTAAACCATCTCAAAGATCCAGCGGTTGGATCTTATGCAAGGAGTAGTCGGACATTATGCACCGAGTGATCGTCCTTAAATTACAATTAAGTTTGGTGGTGATTAGCTTACACCAAAGCATGAACATTATTAGTTGGCCTGTGATTAGGCTAGTGGTAATCTAAAGCCCATCCCGAAATCTATTGTCATTACTAATTGAGTCGTGATTAGGTTGGTGGTAATATAAAGTTCATCCCGAAATCTATAAATACAAATGCAAATTAGACCTTATTTCTCAACACCAAGAGAGGGGGAGGGGGTGAATTGGTTCTTATTAAAAATGTGTTTTTTTATTATCTTTTGGAAAATCTTTAGCGCTTTCTTGAACACACAACGCAATAAAGAATATAATGCAGTAAAATAGTCAATGGATAGAAAACAAACACAATGACTTTTATATTGGTTCGGTCTACATCAAGTCTCTTTCAATCAACCTGAGATTGAAAAACCTTCCACTAGAAAAGATTAAGTTATATAATAAGACTTATAGAGACCCTCTCTCAATGTAATCTCCTCTCCAACTCCAAATCTAATATAGGAACAAACACAATACAGAAAGAACAACCATTTTTCTGTAGAACCCCTTTGAGACTCCTCCCAAAGACACTAGAGCCACACATTCTCTTCCTGACAACACGCAATAGGGAAACCACAATCTATGGATTGTAAACACAATACTGATCTGGAAAGAAAACACCTCAGAGTGCGGATGATTGATCAGCCAATGAAAGTATAAAGCAACCCTTCAAATCTGCAAAACTATCGTTTATTGATTCTTGGAGAAATAACACACCTAGAAAATCTTATCTCGACTCTCTTATATCAGATATTAAAGATTGAATGAACAAAAGTTATCAATGCAGAGCGCTATGCGTCAATATATAGATTTCCTCATGTCTGACGCATTTTAATCGATTACAAAATTAATGTAATCGGTTAAGCATTTAATACTGCTATACCAAAATTACATCAAAACAGATTTAAAGGATTACACAATTAATGTAATCAATTACACACTTGTTGTAAGTCCAAACAATTCAAAATATGATCGTTATGACAGTTAAGACTTAACATGAAAACAATTTTCAATGTGTACTAGATTTAACCGATTAAGGAAATTGTTTAATCGGTTAAGTATTAAACTTAAGAAATTTTTGAAAACTTTTTCTTCTGAAAATTCACCACTGCACTCAGCAAAGGTGTTAGCAAAGGAACGAGTTTTAATCGATTATGCATGTAGTGTAATCGGTTAAAACTTGTAGTTTTCCACAATTTAAGCATTAACTGATATTTGATGAATCTAATTGATTACATAAACATTGTAATCGATTACTTCATACAAATATGTGTAGTGTAAATAGTTTTGACACTTAAAAATATGAATATGCATACTACAGATATAAACACATGTATAACTACAATAAGTATGCAAATCAAACAGTTCAAGCACTAACAAACATGTAAATGCAGCTATGCATATTAAAACCATTTCAGTTTGTGCAAGTAACATATAGAAACATTTCTGTTATTGTCATCATCAAAAACACACAAGGGATTGAGTCTAGCTTTCACATTGCTCCCCTTATCAACAATCTCCTCCTTTTTTGATGATGCACAACTAAAAACTATTTTTCCAGTTTTTTCTAGTGTTATTTCCAATTTCTCGCCTTTGGGAATTATGAAAAAAAGGGTATGAAATAACAGAAACAAAAGTGCATACAGAGATACATCAATATGTGTTTTTAAAGTTCAATTGTAGAAATTGATGCTCCCCATATCAATATGCATTAGCTCTTTTCAAACATTCCAAATATAAAACTTAGTTTCATATCAGAGCTAACAGAAACAATTAACATTGTATAGTCCAATCAAAGTATTAGATCATGATTTGTAGAACTAGTTTCAAGCATGTAACATGTATCAGAGTAAAAGTAATGCTCGATTCCAATGAATTTTTGTGTGCAATATTCAGAATACTCAAAATTGATTAACAACAGATATGAAGTAATGAGAATTAGAATGCATGAAATCATATAACTTCAGAATAAATGTTTCAAAATTGATGATTCAACATAAAAGAAACTAATATCACATTCTTTTGTGATAATCGATTTCACTATTTTTGTAATCAATTAACTTCTGCAGAGCATTTGCTAATCCATTTCAGATCAATGGTATGTTCATGTACACTTGTCATATTCAGTAATAGACCTACAAAACACATCTTTCTCAATTATGTTGAGTGTTAGTTTAGTGATACAACACAGTTGTGAAGCAAAAAACATAATCAAATGAGTATGAGTATGCAATAATGTGTATGATAGTGAAAAAGCAGTTTGCACTTTTACAACAAATATATCCAATCAGATTCATTCAATCAATCAACTGATCAAGAACAAGACATAATCCAGAATATGTCTATTTCATTCATTATAATTGTTAAAATAGAATGACTTAGTTTCTCACAATAAGAGAGGGGGGGAGGGGATTGGTGAAGTGTAAAAATATAAGCTTTCAAAATTTATTTCACAAAATAAGATGCTTTTACACTTTTCTTGAATTTCAAGTTAAAAGATATGCAATGCAGCAATAAACTTAATCGAATATACTGACAGCTTAATCGACTTAATAAAAGAGTGCATGGATAAGAGAATTCAAACGTTGATTTTTATAGTGGTTCGGCCAACCTGCCTACATCGAGTGTCCTTCCAACCACGGGAAGCAAATACACTATAAAGATCAAGGTTTTAACAGAGACCTCACGTCAAAAGTGTAAAACACCTCTTTAACCATCTAATCTAAATATAAGCAACAAAAAAACAAGACCAACAACAAGAACACCCCCTCTTCTGCTGTTTATCCTTTTGAGGCACCCTCCAAGTCAAGAACATTGTTCTTCTTCTGCAAACACCGCAGGGAATCCAAGCCAATCTTTAAAGATTGCAAATCCTGATCGCGCAGAATACACCAGTTGTGTAGATTGATCAGACGTTCAAATCAGCAAGCATTGCTTCTCAAGAAACCTCAGGTCTTTGATCACCACGGTCAATCTTGATTCTTGGAGCTTTTCCTTTCTCTGTAAGATCACACAATGTTCTGTAAAAGATATGAAAGTGTCAAATGCACAAAAGTTCTTACAAAATTCAAATCAGTGTCAATTTATAGTAATACACACATCAGACACATTTTAATCGATTTAGCTACTAATGTAATCAAATACATCTTGCAGTTATAATAGACTAACATCAGTCAAGCTTATTAATTGAATGCACATTTAATATAGTCGACTCACAATAAATGCTTGGTCAATATATTTAAAAATATGTCCGTTAAAACAGTTATGTCAAACATTCAACCAGTTTTCAAAATAACAACCAACTTAGTCAAATACAAATTGCATGCAGTCGATTAAAAAAAATCACTTAGCACATTTTTGAAAACTTTTTTCTTCAAAATAACTCACAACATAGTCGATAAAAGTTTGTGCAAACACACAAGTTTTAATTGATTCATCCCATAATGTAATCAACTTAAAACTGTTGTTTTGCTACACATTAAAGTTCAACCAAAGTGCTTGTGATTTTCCATTTCCAAAAACTTATGTCATGCATACAAATATAAAATCACATATTAAACACAGTGATATGCAATGAACAACACAATCATGTTCACAAATATGCTTGTACAAATTTATCACAGTAAGCAAAAACATATAACATGTAAGCACAAAACATGTAACATACAATACTCATGTGTTATTAATTATGTTTTGTCATCATAAAAAACACAGATATCACTGAGATTGTGGGTTCAGCTAAACCAGTGCTCCCCTATCAACAATCTCAACAATAACAAAGTTTAGGCATAAATGGCTTTATAACCAATTTTTACATTCATTTCTAAATAAAAGAAACATCAAAACATCAAAACAGAAACAACTTAGACTCTAACTCCTATTCTAAGTCAGATGTTTCCATAAAATCCTCTTTTGTTGTTTCTTCTTCATCATTATAGTTTCATTTATTGAAGAAACACTACGTGTATTGTTTTCCGTAATCTCATCCACTTTCCTTTGAATTCTTAACACAGATTTTTCAACATTCAAGATTCTTGTTGATGTCCTTCGAAATTGTTCCATAACATATCTCTCAAACCCAATATGTGTATGAATAGACTCATCTAACATATTCGATTAGATTGGTGTAGATAAATTCGTCTAATGTGTCTTACAAGATTCGTTTTATCAGTATATGTATATATTTGTCTAATATATATTTCTAAACTCATCTAATTAATATATAGAATTATCACGACGTCAAGGTCTACAAATTCAAATTATCAATTCCCTGTTTAGAGTAAGTAAATGGTAAACCCTTTCCTTTGGTATTTTTAGGGTTCATGATCATGCAAAGGAATTCTCTTTTGCATGTGTCAAAAACTTATCTTCTTTGATTCTTGGTTCAATCAAGTTTCTATGTTCTGTCTCTAATCAACAATCGTTGAGTTGTAGGTTTTTCTAGAAGTTCCTTGTAGGGGAAGCAACGGTCGGGGATTTCTAGGACATTGGAAGTTTTCTAGAGGTAAGGAAAGCTAGAGTTTTCTTTAATTGATGTTAGTTGTGCATGTTAGAAGATTTTATGAGTATTGAACTATTTGAATGAAATTTCTGATTTATGTTAGATGTAGCTTAATTAATTGGGTATTTTTGAGTGTGTGGTGATGAACTACGATTGTCAAGTTTATTGAATGATGGTTGGTATGTTATTTGATGTTAATATGTCATAATTCTATTTGGAATAGGTGTAGTAAGGTTTATTGTATAATAGTTGAAAGGTTAGAAGTTTTGGTAGTGTTTTGGAAGGAAAAATTTAGGTTTTAGGTAATAAAGTTGTGAGATAGGAATGGTAACTTGGTTTGATGCATTTTTGGTTTGTTATGGGATGTTTTATGAGTTGTTCAAGTAATTAAAATGGAATAAATTTGTAATAAGAGTGTGTGGTGATGGATATGTATAGTTTACCTTAGTTTAGAACTAGTTTTTTGGGGTATGGGGGGTATGAAGTAGTGAAAACTTGAATTAGGGGTTTTGTGTTTAATTGGTCATTTTGGTTGGTGTTAATATGTCTTTTGGGACTTGTTGGAGTCCCTAACTTGTTTAAAAACAAGCTAAAACTAGTATAATTCAATTTGAATCCATAAAGTGAGGTTTGGTAGATTTTGGAGTTGAATCTTGTAAGTAATCACTTTAAAATGAGTTTAGAATGGTTTAGATATAACTGTTTAAGTATAATTGAGTATATAATACAAACTAGAAGTGTTAGAAGTTGGAAAAAATGTATCTAATAGGTCAAGGGTCGTGCATGGTGCAAATTCTGCAATTTTGGTGCTGCAGAATTATGCAAACTCGATTAGCAAGTTGGGTCGCTGAGTGAGAGGTTAGCGGGTCTGGACCACTATCTTTATATTCGCACAACGAGTGGGGTCGCTGAGTGAGAGAACTCTTTGGTCGCTGAGCGACTAGTTCAGGATTTGTTTGTATTTTATTTTTATTATAATTCTCTGATAATCATGGGTATGTTTGATTCTTTGAATGGTTTAAAAATTCCTCTGTTATTATATACCCTGTGATATTATATGTTGAAATTCAATGTGCAAAGTATATGGCTCTAAGTATGGTTTCAAAGTTGTGAAAGTAAGTTTCAAGGCATAACTTCTTGGTGAGGTTCAAGTATGTTTAGAATGAATGCATGAAGCTCAGTCTTGGGGGTTATCCTGAAACTGTAATGGTTTTTCATTCTCAAGTAGAGAAGATTGACACATGTCGTGAAGAGTAGCAGGAGGTCTTAGTCTTGGGTGCTTCCAATATGATCCAAGGCGTTGAACCTTTTGAGTGTGGTAGGGTGAAACCCATTGACAATGACTTTACAAAGCAGTAGAGACCACCACAAGTGCACAACCTGCAATAGCTCGACAATCATTCTAAGTCTAGACAGTCCAGTCTAAGTCTTAACATGTTTAGGATGTTTGGAGTTGGTTGTTATATGTGAATGAATTAAGGTGTCTAAAGGATTATAATATTATATGAATCATTTATATCTAGCTTACCCTTTTTGTTTGTGTTTGTGTTTGTATGTGACTGTGTTCTTTGTGTTCTTTCCTTGGCTATGATCATGTTGTGGGTGTGAGCAGAGGAAAATGACGTTTCCTTGAGCAGACACTTGATGGAGGAGATGTTGTTGTTTAGTTTCTTTATATCAGTTTTGTAAATATTTTTGTTTAGTCATTTTGTTTATAAAGTTTAAAAGTTATAGTTGTTTTTGGATAACTGCAAGTTTCCACTTTATATTCTAGTTAACAATTGTTCTATCTTATTAAATCTGTGATGACTATTATATAGTTAAATGCTATATTTTGGGATGTTAGAGTTAAAAGTGAAGAGATGAAGTGTAGAATTTTTGTTGAGTTTTTCGTTTCGTATATTTACTAAACTTTTAAAATATATATTAAAAAAATATTTTAAATTATTAAAATAAGAGTTCATCAAATATAAGTAAAATAAAAAATTTCATTAAAAGAAAATATGATTTCTTATGAAATAATATGCTTTTAGCTTTTGAGAAAAAAAAACAATTAGATCGTAAGAGGTTTGATGCATGATACTAGCTAACAATAATAATAATCACCAAGTGAAGTTACAAAGGAACTAACAGTATTGGAGACACTATGGCGCCACCTTCCAAACAAGAAGTCTCACCATATTTTGGCATTAACAGGAAAGCATCGAAAGGACAATGACAGTAGTTTGGTGAAACTGCAAAGGAGAAGTTGCAGAGAACAAGACACAGCATTTTCTTGATTTGTAGCAAGGCAAAGTTTTGGCCAAAGGGAATGTATGCTTGAGGGTACTCACGTGCATGCTGCAGAAACACCAGCACCAAACCGGTTTCTGGTCCCCAGGGTCACGGTCCAATTCAAGACTGACTAATATGATCCATTTAAGTTTGTCCTAGGCTGAATTATAGTAGACATCGACCGAATTAGTGGATTGGTTTGACTAACCTGCGGGACTAGCCTGCCGAACTGTCAAACTTGATAGGTCGGATTGATTCGGATTCTCGAATTAAAAATGTTATACTAATCTACCTTTTTTAATTAAGCTGACAAACTGATTCACCGAAACTTGACCCTTTTTACCACAAATAATGTTAATACCTCTAGATATCACATGTTTCCCAACTTCAACTCATCAACCAACAATTCTCTTTATGCCATTGTTGAAGGCCCTTAAAGGTCCAGAGACTCTAGAATCACCATTGTAATACTATATTATTGGAAATCCTAAAATATTACTTTTTTCCATATTTAATTTTAAAGGTTGTTTTACTTTAAGTAGATCTCATCACGTTATTCTTTGTAAATAACTCATATTTATTTATGTTTTATTTTAATGATGAACTGTTATAATTAAAACAACTCAAACCTTTCCGGTTTTACTTTTCTATAACTCACAAATTATTTAATTATTATAATTAAATACTATACTTAGTATCGATAAAAGCATTTCTTTAATTAACAATATGCACATTTGTTTTTGTATTGTTAAATCATCCGATTCTTTATAGAAGACCATTATTGTGCAATGTCTGTATAAAGGTCGTAATAATGTGATCCCACATGCACTTTTCTCTTAAGTTATGGATTAAATAACATAATAATGTCATACAAATATATGACACTAATCATTCAAATCACCATTTTTTTTTCTTCTCCCATCTTTGTATCCAACATTTTTTTATTTCTCTCTATTATGTTCTACGATTAATAAATAAATTTTAAATCTAATTAACGATCAGATAGCGGGTGAAACAATATATCCAACAACGTTCTCGCCAAGACATATATATCTCGAATATAAGACCAAACATAGTTTGATATCAAATGAAACAATAAACCCAACAAATAATAAATTTCGGTAGGATGAGCTGTAACCCGTGACTCTCATTAGAAGTGGACTTTAAGCTTCAGTCAACCTTACAAAACTAGTTTGTAAGGTGCATTTACACCATATATATTAAAAATTGGTGTGATCTCTAGTGTATGTGGTACTTCTAACTAGATGTTTTTATTTCATTTTTATTGTGAAATGGAGTGTAAGTGAAGGTTCAAGTTCGGAAGGAGGAGGGAGAATCATAATATAGTAGTATGTGGATGAGGAAAAAGAGATTTGTGAATATGCTAGAGACTGGAGAAAGTGTATTTCATAAATAAAAGAAAAAGAAAAGGGATAGAAAAGGAAGATGATGGAGAGATTAAATAAAATAAAGCTTATCCTTAAGTTGTTTATTTTTTTTTTTTGGATTTTAGTATCTCCTAATGTTAACTAAAGTTGTAGGAATTACTTTTAACTATGAACTTTGTTATTATTCATTAGTGTAGGCAAGAGTTTTGGCACCAATTATTTTGAAAATTCTACTTCGATTCTTAAACTGAAGCATATTTAGGTTAGGTAAAAAATATAGGACTTTAGGTTTCGGTTCATAACCAAAATGTATTCTTTACTTTATGCTTCAGTTATTTCTTGAACCAAAACCTATTCCTGTTTTTTTTTAATTATTGTTTCAATTTCTTCTCATCCTCACCTTCCAAGCATTTTTCACCCTAAAACCACTACGCTACCCACCAACAAACAGAGCCAACATCACCCTTCTACCACCACATTGAATAAAAGACATTAAGAAATACTTGCATTAGAAAGAAATGATTATGAAACAACAAAAATAAAAGATGAGAGAACAAAGCTCTAGGCACTTTCGAAATGGAAAGAAAAGGGAGGCACACAGTGGTGACGCAATGATACAATTTGCATTAGTGATGAGGAAAGCAAGGAAACAGAAGGGAGTAAAGTGGAGGAGTGGAAACGAAAGTGGTGACGTGGTTCACATTTCGAAAATGAGGAAGAGAAGAGAGTGACTCTTTGATACGCTATCGTTGAAGCTATCAAATTAATAATACTTTTTAAGGCAACTTCAATATTGCCAAGTAGTATTCAAGAAAGTAGATAGGGTTAAAGTAACCATGATTCGTCTCCCAACGAATACGAAATTGCTTTTCAATATTTGAATCTTATGAATGCAATGCAATCCTGAAGAATAAAAGTTAGAAACTATGCTAATAGAATTAATGTTTGAAGAATGTTTGAAGAACAAAAAGGAAACTTAGAAACAATTATGATGAGATAGGCTAACTCCACTAGTTTTTCAAGATAGATTCATCATTGGTTATACAATGATCATTGTTCAAGTTTCAAATTAATTAAAGTACATTCTTAATTAATTTGAAGGCGATCGTGCAGTTAACCAAAGTAGATTCTCAATCAAATACAAGACCTTTCTAGATTATTCATAATGAATTCAACCAAAGTACATTCTCAATCAAATTCTATTGTGTTTAATCATGTGTATTCTAAAATCTCCTAACCAAATTAAAAGCTAATTAATCAAAGTAAAATCTTAATTAATTATAGTTGAAATTATTACCACCAATCAAAGTACATTTTTAATTGATAGCAAAAACAAGTTTAATCATATGAAAGTTCCTAAATTTAATCAAAGTAGATTCTCAACCAAACCTAGAAACCCTTGAACTCATATTATTAATATGCATATAGATTCAAACACCTTATGATGCAAAAATCATTGCTTTAATATGATTGAGAGATGAAAGACATAGAAAGAGAGAAACTCAAATCAATAAAAAAAAGAAAAAATTGCATTAATTCAACTTAACCTCAGAATCCATAATGAAATTACAGTGGAATAGTCCTATAAGCTTAGCCTCCATGGATGGAGTAGAATACATGGCAAAATAAAAGCTTAGCCCTCCCTTGAGTATCTTTATGATGGCTTGATTGGGCTTGGTCTAAATCTTATGTTGATAAAATCTTTTATCTTATATCTAATATCTTCAAAATATTCAACAGATTCAATCAGTTTTTTAGAATATTTGATAATATCTTTTCTAGATTCAAAAAGATTTGGCAAATACTATCTTTTGATATTTATTGATATAGTTAAATAAGATAATTATTTAACAATATCAAATAAAATATCTTAAGATATATTTTCTCCAAATTATCTTTTAAAATAAACTTGCCTAAAATTACATTTCAACTCTTTTTATTTTATTCAAAATTGCACAGAAGTCCAAAAATTTCCTCTAATTGCACTTTAGCCTTTTCCTTCTTTTCAGAATTGCAATTCAAACTTTAATTTCAACTGCATCAACAAACATTAAACTATCAAAAATAATTTATGCAACTAAAATCACAATTTAAGCATCTTTAATTCACAAAACAGATAAAGTCAATCATCACAAATCTTATTTTAAATCAATCATTTAAGCACAAGAATCTCATAAAAAATTTGAATTTTAAACCATAATTGTAGGCATAAATATGCACTCATCACTCTTGTAGTGGAGTGTAAAATTTATCAAATTTTAACCTTAGCATACGAATATGCCTCGATTATTTAAAGAATCAAAACTTATATTTATGCAATTTTTCTAAAAAATGTCACTAGTGACATTTTTGAAATTATTTACAAAACTATACACCTCAATTATTTAAAGGGCAACTAACATTATACTAATTGCTTTCAAGTTTTGAAGTTTTTGAATGTCATGAAAAGAAGGAGGCAACATATCTTGGTAGGTCATCTCAGTTTATGAGTGTTTTGCTTCAAGAAACCAATACCTCTTTTATTTCTAAAGTTTTATGGCAGTTACTTGACCTAGGCATTGTTATTGTAATTTGAAAAATAGAAATATGTAGATGCCTCTTGAGTTTCCCTATCAAGAAAATCTAGAAAGATTATAATAAAGAAAGATGTAGAAAATTATAGAGAAGCTTTAATTAAAGAAGCTCCAAAAAAGATTCTAGATCTCTTCATTAGCACATATAATACCCCATTGTACATCGTATTGTCTAGCAAAAAAAAAATTGAGCTATCTCTTCTAATTCTCACCTCTTCCTCTAACAAAGTGGTATCAAGATCTAGGTTTGATCTATATAGTTGAGAGAAAAATAGTTGAGAGAAGAGAGAGAGAAAGAGAAAGTTGAGAGATGGTAAGCAATGGGTATACTCCCTTCAAATTTCCTCATCTTATAAAATGCTTTCAAGGTGCTTGGGAATTGTATAAAAAGGTTATGAGGAGCCTTAAGATGAAGGAAACTTATCTCAAGAGGAGATGACAACTTTGTTGAAGACATGGAAAATTGATCAATAAGCCTTTTACTTTCATCCATCAATGTTTGGGTGATCACATGTTCGAGAATATTTCTTATGTTATTGCGTTGAAGGAATCTTGGGAGATCTCGAAAAAATCCCTCCAAGGTGTTCACAAAGTGAAGAAGGTAAGACTTTAATCACAAAGAAGTGACTTAGAAGCTTTAAAGATGAAGGAATCTAAATCAATTTTGGATTATTTCCCGAGAATAAAGATGATTGTGAACCAATTGAAGAGATATGGAGTTAAACTAGAAGTCCATATGATAGAGAAAATCTTTCATTCCTTGAATCCGACTTTCAATTATGTGGTATGTGTGATTGAATAGTAAAAATATCTTGACTCCATGAGTCTTAAAGAGTTGGAAGGTTCTTTACAAGCTCATGAAGAAAGAATGAAGATGATACAAGAAAAGTCATTTGAACAAGCCCTTAAAGCTTAGGCTTCTTTAAAGAATAATGCAGGATTTATGAGTCAACAATGACATGGATGAGGAAGAAGATATGGTCGTGGACAAGGAGGAAGATGTCAATAACATTTTTTATCCCCAGCAACGACACCAAAAACTTGTTGGTGGACGGCAAGTGTACTGAATCGCACAAGTAATATAAAATGGTAAGACCAAGTATCATGTTCCAAGAGACTCTCGACACTAGACAGTCGTGTGATAACTCGATTAATTAAGACTTAAAGAAAACGAGATCATTGATTTCAGATACAAAGACAGAAAATTAAATATGAATGCAATTTTATCGATAGTAGAAGAGCACAGTAATGAACAAATGTTGTTTTTAATATGAGATGGGTATGCTGTTGGGGTTAGATTTCACCAAGTTCCCTCTCATGTATGTAAGAATTCTTCTTTATGCATTAATGTTAACGTCACTCACTAAATCACTTAAACCCGATCCCTAGGAGAAATAAGAATAACCTTAATCAAAAGTTCATGCAATTCATAGCATTCCTAATAATTAAATGAGAAGATCAAGAGCTTTAAGACGACCAAGACTCATACCCTCATCCTTGAGCAATATTATCTAGTAATTCAACAAGAACCTGAATTATAAGGAACCTCCCGGCACTCATGCAATTCATACATCACGCTATGAATGAGGTAAACAAAGCATGTAATAATCACAGGTGAATTACTCTAACAATAAATAAAAACCATATATTATTAAGAATCAATTCAAATACATGAGAGTTCACAAGGTTACATTATCCCCCAACAACAAATAGAGTTTAGTTCACCATAGACATGGTGAAACTAGATGAATAATAGAGAAGAATGAGATAGAAAAACCCTAAAAGTAGAAGATGGAAGCTTCTGGATCCAAATCCGCCTCCAAAGGGTGAAAGAATGTTTGCTACGCTCCTCCAGCCAAAGATACAAAACCTAGCACGTCTTGGTCCTTTAAATAGAGCGAAAACAGAACAGAAACAAGGTCTGACCCATGTCGTTGGTGCTCAAGCGCCCTATATGGGGCGCCCGGGCGGTGAGCGGTGCTTCCTGGTGCTCAAGCGATCTAAGTGGGGCGCCCGGGCGTCGAACGGTACTTTCGGGCGCTTAAGCGCCCCTGAGGGGCGCCCGGGCGCGGTGCGAGAAGAAAATTGGCACTCTGGTTGACTTTTTTGTATTCCAATTCCTTCATGCTTTGACTCCTCTTCCAAATCACTTCATTAACCTACTAAAACAAGGGAATTTAGTCATAAAATCATTAAGTTCAACCTCAACTCTCTTATTCACACAACTTAACAGAAAATCATGATTTCAAGCAAGTTTTTAAGTAGAAAAGGGTGCATTTAGTATAAAAATTACATCACAGATAACAATATTTTGAACCGTTATAAGAAGAGAACATGCTCATGCACATGGAGAAAGAGGAAAAGGTAACAATTCTTCAAACAATGAATAAAGAAGTTATTCATCATCAAGAGCCCATGGAAGAGCAAAAGGAAGAGGTCATGGTTATTTTCAAAATGAAAGGAAGTATGAGAAATCTAAAGTTGATTGTTACAATTTCCATAAGCTTTGTCATTTCTCTTGAAACTGTTGTCTCAATAACGTATAGGAAAAACTAATCTTATTAATGAAGAAAAAGAGTTAACATTGTTAATAACACTAAAAGGTAAGGATGAGGACGCCACTTGTTTGGTGGTACTTAGAAAATGGTGCTAGCAATCACATGTGTAGATACAAGGAGAAGTTTGTGGAGTTTAATGAGAATGTGAATTGAAATGTTTCTTTTAAATAGTCATTAAAAGTTTGAATTGAAGAAAGGTATAAATTTAATCTTTTACAATGGAAGTCATAAGTTGATGATGTTTATTATGTGTCTAAATTAAAAATCAATATTTAAGTTTAGGCCAACTTCTTTAAAAAGGATATCAGATCCTCATGAAAATAGATATTTATGACTTAAAGATCAAGATGTAAATTTGATTGTTAAGGTGCTTATGTTAAGAAATAAAATGTTTAAATATGAGCGTGCAAGATAAAACATGGTGTTGGCATACGAGGTTTGAACACTTAAACTTTGGTACCTTTAAATGTTGGGGAGAAAATGAGATTGTTAAAGGATGTATGTAAACAATAGTCTCAATTAATTGTGTGCAGTGTGTCTTGGAAAACTTGCAAGGAAAATCTTTTCAAAAGTAGGTTCCCAAAGAGCAACCAAGCCTCTTCGACTTGTACATATCGATGTATGTGGTCCAATCGATCCATCATCGTTCAGTAAGAATAAATATTTCTTACTCTTCATTGATGATTCAGTAGAAAAACGTGGGTATATTTTCTAAAACAAGAGTTAGAGGCTTTTGTTGCCTTCAAGAATTTTAAGGCTTTTGTTGAAAAATAAAGTGGCTTCGAAATCGAATCTTTGAGATCTAATCGAGAAGGGGAATTAACTTCAAGGGAGTTCAATGAATTTTGTGAAAACTATGGAATTCTTCGTCGATTGACTGTTCCTAGATTATTGCAGCAAAATGGACTAGTCGAAAGAAAGAAAAAACTCATTGTTAACATGGATAGAAGTATGTTGAAAGCTAGAAGTATGCCCAAAGAGTATTGAGCTAAAGTTATTTCTTGTGTGGTCTATTTGTGTAATCGATCTCCAAAGTCCAATCTCAAAGATCAAATTCCTCAATAAGTTTGAAGCGAAAGAAAGCCTAGTGTCAATAATTTGTGTCTTTGGGAGTATAGCTTACACCCATGTACTAAAACGAGAAAGATTCAAGCTTGATGATCGAAGTGTCAAATATGTCTTTGTTGGCTATGATGCTTAATCTAAAGGTTATAAATTACAGAATCCAAGAATGATAAAGTGGTGGTAAGTCGTGATGTTGAATTTGATGAAGAAGCTACATGGATTTAGGATGCTCAAGAAGAAGAAAAGAATTATGATTTTCTTCCATATTTTGAAGAAGATCATGCAATTCAAGATGTCATTCCTCCTCATTCGCCCTCTCCGTCAGCTATATCCCATGTCGAAGAAAGTACGAGTGAAAGACTAAAGAATATAGAAGACATACGTGACATTTGTGAAAGGTCTGATAAAGTCAATTCTAATCTTGAAGAATTATATTGTCTTCAAATGGATTATGAGCCACTACTTTTTAGGGAAGTTGTGAAGGATAAAGGGTGGAGACATGTCGTGGAAGAGGAGATTAATTCAATAAAATAAAATGATACTTGGAAATTAACAACCCTTCCCTAACAGAATAAAGTCATTAGAGTAAAATGAGTGTACAAGAGTAAAAAGAATACTAGTAGAAAGGTAAAATAATACAAAATACGACTCCTTATAAAAGACTACAAGTATACCAACACTAAAATGGAATCTAGTAATTCAGCAAAAAATATAGACACGAGATCACTTTTAAAAAAAAATTATTTCTAGAAAGAAAGTAAAACTCAACTATATCAAGACTTAAGATTAAGTTTGCATATATATATATATATATATATATATATATATATATATATATATATATATATTCATGAAACCATGAAGTTTAAAGAATTTCAAAAATTAAAAGCAAATATAGGTACAAAGAAGAAAATTTCAAATTAAGAGAAGAAAATGTTATTGAAATTTAAAATATAGAAACATCTATATGCCTCTTGAATCTTGAGTTTCGAAAATCTAAAAAAATTATAAATAGGAAAGATATAAAAAATATCTATAGTGAAACTTACCAGAAATACTCCATGACATTTTCAACTAAGGAAATTTGAGATTTCTCCTATAATTCTCACATCTTCCTCTATCGAGCAGTGTATCCAGTTTTTTAGTCATTAGTGCGAGAATAATATCATTAGACAATTTGATTCATTGTTTTTAATTAATTTTTTTTATTGTGTTTTATTTTTCATTCAGGTGACGAATTTAAAACTGTTTACATCAATTGAGGCTAATATTATTAACATTATCATAAACATGATGACATCATCATGATCTTTAATTATTCAGAACAAACAGTAGCAGCTAAAGACGAAGGCTATTTCGATATAATACATTTCACCATACGTCTATTTGAAAAATTAAAATCTATTAGAGCCAATAGATATTTAAAAAAACCAAACAATGACGGTAGTTTAGAGTTAGAGCTATCAGGTGACTTGAATTGGCTTAATGGGTCATTAAAAATATTTATATTGGGCCAGTTCGAATACTTCTCTAAAGGCCATTGCTTCCTGCACTTCCATAATTACTAAACTATCTTTCATCACATCATAACCATATCACGCTTCCGTCATCACCGCTGCAGCATAGAAAGTAAAGTTCGTCTCACAAATTCTTTCCGAAACATATTTCATGTGAAAATATTTTTAAAAATTCTAAAAATCCTGTTTCGAGAAGCTTATTATTTTAGAATGCAATTCATGCATTCCGAATATTTTGTTCAAAAAATCCCATAGATGTTATTTTAGATATCTCATTTCCAAAATCTTATCATAGAAATTTCGGAACTTGTTTTGAAAATCTAAAACTCACTTTTATAGAGAGTAAAATAGTCATTTTGAAATTTAGCGGGTGCACAAAGAAAGTGTGGAGATGCAAGAAGTAAAAGCCTTCTCTAAATGCATTGCAATTTTTGGGCGTACCCGATTCTGTTTTAGACTAACGGGTCATTTTGGTTCATTTTCAAAAATAAAAAATAATAAGATAAATTTAATAAAAAAAAATAAAAAATAAATATAAATTTTAAAATTAAAGTCATGTTATCTCTAACATGATAAATCATCCAAGAACACACTAACAAAGTATTATTCATCAATGTATTGATTGTCTTTTAGGTATTATTACGTTAGAATTACAACAAAGATAAAGAAAGTGGACAATACATCTCTTTGTAATTCATAGCAAACGATGTCTTCATAAAAGCATGACCTTCTAAAAGGTTCTATTACAAGATTTCCCAAAGTACCCAACCTTAAATGCTTCTCTATACAAAAATTATTAGACAAACACATTCTCCTAGAAGTGGGGATTAATAGGTCTTATTTGAAGCTCTATATAAAGACTTGCTAATATACTTAGTTGTAATGGTGAGATTAAGCGTTATGAGAGACATTCTTAGTTGAAACAAATAATAATCAAATGTTGAAAGAAAGAAAAAATTCTTTTAAAAGTAGATAAAATTTATTAATGAGGTTGTGACAATGAATCTACTTAAAGTGTCAAATCAATTATAAATTGTGGTCAATTGGTCATTTGAATGTTACATTTTAATAACTATCAATATTTTGGTTGTGCAATCATTATAAATTGGACTGTGACGTGAGATTATGGGTAAAGACTTTTACTAAGACAAATTTACAAAACTAAGAAAAATTTGAAGTCTAAATTACGTAATTAGACACATTTATTTATTTATTACATAAATATACAAGTCATTCATGGATCTTATAACACAAAAATCATGTTTTTTTACATACGATTTCCCTTAAGTCAAATGGTTATAGCAGAAATCGTGAGAGTCTAGATCAACATAATATGAACATAATAGATTATTCGAGTGAAACGACTTCAAATTCACATAATCTTGACTGTTATAATTTATTACAATATGAACATAATAGATTACTAGAATCTTTTTCCCTGAACGTGTAATTGTAATCGATTATAAATCTAAATGTAATATTAGAGTGTTTTGTTCCTTGAATACACTATTGTAATTGATTAATAGAGAAACCCCTGCACCACTTGTATATTTATGCAAAAGAAATTTAAATTTGCCTAATTATTAAATTTAAGCTTCAAATTTGTCTAGCTTTGTAAAAAGTACCGATACATTGACATGACAAAGTGTCAAATACATTCATTTGACATGTTGTCACCTTATTTTTTTTTATTAAAACACTATGATACGTAGTCAGTGATAAAAGAGGATAAAATGGTAAATTTGCTATCCTTTGAAATTGATGGGTTTGTCTAAAAGTTTTTCATTATCGCTAGTTGTATTGGAGTGAGGTTGAAAAAGAGAACTAATTTTCTTTCAACTGTGTGTTGTTCCGTTTAAGGCTTTGATAGCAGCAAACAGAAGTATTGAAGATTGTGGTTCTCCGTTCCATTGTAGATGTTAGTGGTTCGTTGTTCGATTATGGGTATCCGTGATTTGTTTTTTTCAATTATGGATGTTCATGGTTTTGTTCGATTGTGGTTGTTTGTGGTTCTTTCTTTACGACTGTGGGAGCGACTTTTCTGCTTCCATCTTTTAGTTCCTCTCAACGTCATTTAGGTTTCAGTTGTGTCGTTGAGACTTTTTTGAGTGACCTACAACCTCCATTACAGAACGACGTGTATTGGCCTTAAATTTATATTCATGGTTGATTTATTCCAATCCCAATGATTTACCATGTATTCCTAACTTCAGGGAGAGATTGAGCACCATGAATCTAGTCTTAATTAGGTAGTCGATGCCCACGATTCCAAACTATAATGATGAAATCGAGTACATTATTGTGAGCTCAAAAAATATGACCTTAAGGTCAACAAGACAAGATTGAGCCTGGATAGAGATGTCATGGAGCTCATCCATACCTTGTTGAGTGCAGACAGAGATATCATTGCACTAGTGTAGATTTGGTTGTGAAGTACAAAGATAACATATTTAATTTTTTTTTTTAATGTGTAGGGTATACTACAATGGACGGACAAGAGAGTAGAATAGTAAGTATCGTCTAACTGTTTAAATTTGATATTCAATACTTTATTTGTTGTATTCAATGTATGAACCTATGCTTTCATTTACACTTGTAGGCTAAATTTAGAGTTAGACATAGTGTACAAACACAACATATAGTTTATTTGAATGGTTGCCTAAAATCATTCCAAAAGAAGTAGAGCGTATGGATATGGTACAAACACACCTTTTAAATGGATAATGGATATGGTAGAGCGTATGGTAATTTCTAACCATGTACTTGTAGAATTAATTAGTAGGTTGGATGTTGGTGAAAAAGGCTTGTAGGATTAGGGAAAATTTAGTCCCTTTCATAGTTTAGGATGTTTGTTTTTTCTTAGGTTTACATAATAATGGTGAAAGTATTAACTTGGATAATGATGTATAAGGGATTGTTAATAACTTATTTAGGGAGGAGGAGGATGAGATAACAATTATGAGTATTGTATAGTATGAAATATTAACCGAGCGGTTACAAACAACCAACCGGATATTTAGGTAATTTGTTTATATCTTATTCTGTTTATATTTTATTGGGCTTATATTAGCTCAAGATCCATGAGGAAAATAATAAATACAAAGCTAGGGCCAAGAGCCAGGTACGTTCCACTTATTCCACATGACTCTCAAATACTCAATAGTGATAACCATTCACTAAATATTCAACCAAGAGCCGAGGCTCTTCAAATCACACGCCTAACTTGGGCGTCGGAGTACCTTTTGCAGGTACATCCCCTCGTCAAGAAGGAGACCGATCGGTTTGTGCCAACACCGATCGGCCAACAGGAGGAGTTTGGAAGCGAGCGAGCGGTCCAGACGCGTCAGCAGGTTAGTCTCTCGGTCCCCAAAAGTATCGTTTCCATGTGAAGGGGGAGAGCGGTTAAATCCCAGCTCCGGTTTTTTTAAAGTCGAAAGGCGAAGAGGTTAAAGTCCTCTCGGTTCATGGTTTGGAAGGACGAGCGGGTAATCCCGCTCGGTTTTGTTTGTTATTGTTGGTAAAAGTGGACCGTGGGCCGGAGGATGGTACAAAGTTTCCCTCCTCGGTTCGAATTGTGTGAATGGGCGACGGAGGGGCGGTAAAATTCCCTATCGGTTAGACGGACAGTAGAAGGTCGAGGTAAAAAACCCTCTCGGTGAAAGTCGAAGGGTGTCCGATGAGGTAAAATCCCTCTCGGTTGATGTTGAAGGGTCGAGAGGATAATCCCTCTCGGTTAATTTGGGTTGGAAAGTGTGAGAGGTTAAATCCTCTGCGTTATGTTCGAAGGTCGAGAGGTAAACCCCTCTTCGGGTTAAAGTCGAAGGTCGAGGAGGAAACCCCTCTCGGTTTTATTTTAAAGTCGAC
>NW_025905941.1:77940-98987 GCF_018835915.1 Vigna umbellata
CCCTCTCGGTTAATGTCGAAGGTCGAGAGGTAAACCCCTCTCGGTTAAAGACGAAGGTCGAGAGGTAAACCCCTCTCGATTAAAGTCGAAGGTCGAGAGGTAAATCCCTCTCGGTTAAAGTAGAAGGTCGAGAGGTAAAGCCCTCTCGGTTAATGTCGAAGACCGAGAGGTAAACTCCTCTCGGTTCCTGTTGAAGGACGAGCTGTAAATCCAGCTCGGTTAGTGTCGGTCGTCGAGCATCGATCGTCGAGCGGTAAAACCCGCTCGCTTATTGTCGAAGACCGAGAGGTAAACTCCTCTCAGTACCTGTTGAAGGATGAGCTCTAAATCCAGCTCGGTTAGTGTCGATCGTCGAGCGGTAAAATCCGCTCGCTTATTGTCGAAGACCGAGAGGTAAAATTCCTCTCGGTTCCTGTTGAAGGGCGAGAGGTAAATTCCTCTCGGTTCATGTTGAAGGACGAGCGGTAAAACGCCATCGGTCTATCTTTACATGGAGAAAGTTCTAAAAAGAACTCTCTTCAACCACCGACAAGAGCGGCAGAAGCTTACCAATACCACAAACACACCCTCCCTCAAACTCATAAGTCCTATAGTTAACCACGGCTAAAGCCAAACGCTTAACTCGGACTTGGGGGGCATAATGTATAGTATGAAATATTAACCGAGCGGTTACAAACAACCAACCGGATATTTAGGTAATTTGTTTATATCTTATTCTGTTTATATTTTATTGGGCTTATATTAGCTCAAGATCCATGAGGAAAATAATAAATACAAAGCTAGGGCCAAGAGCCAGGTACGTTCCACTTATTCCACATGACTCTCAAATACTCAATAGTGATAACCATTCACTAAATATTCAACCAAGAGCCGAGGCTCTTCAAATCACACGCCTAACTTGGGCGTCGGAGTACCTTTTGCAGGTACATCCCCTCGTCAAGAAGGAGACCGATCGGTTTGCGCCAACACCGATCGGCCAACAGGAGGAGTTTGGAAGCGAGCGAGCGGTCCAGACGCGTCAGCAGGTTAGTCTCTCGGTCCCCAAAAGTATCCACCGAAACAAGTATAAAGGAAAAGTTGAGTGAAAGTAGATTTCAAAGTAAAAGAATTGTCGACAATTTTTGTTGGTTGTATATTTTGTTGGCATTTAGAGTCTTTTATTTAGTAAATGTTTAGTGTTTCGATAGGTCCTTTTTTTCGTCCAGAATCTCAAATAGGTCCCCTACTTATTCGGTGTCTCAATTGGGTTCTTATTTTTGAAAATTTGAAACAAATAGAGACTTGTCGTCAAATTGGATAAACGCCATTTAAGAGGCCCTTACGTTGCATGCTAATAGTATTTTCGCCTAACCTAAACCTTCTCGCCTGAGCGAGAAATGCACTGGAACATTTTCGCTTAAGCTAAAACTAAGTTGCCTAGGCGAGATTTAGGTTAAAACTTGGGGTGCCCACTTGAACATTTTCGCTTACGCGAAACTTTGCTTGCTTGGGCGACAATGTCTTGCACGTAAGGTTGAGCCACTGGAGTTTTTTTGCTTAGGCGAAACTTGGGACGCCTGGGCGAATCCTTTTAAAATTGTTCCTTCGTCAATCTAGCTTAAGCGAAAATTTTTAGCTTAAGCGAGACCACGCGACCCTGTGTTAAAACTCAAAAAAGAAAGGACTAATTCATAACCACTTTCTTTCCAACATAGTGCTTTTTTTCCTCAAATTATAGGGCGCGAGGTATGAAGAGATAAAACACTGGTACGTTATCACAGAAAGAAAAGTGGTTTTGCTTCCACAGGAATATGATCCCTTCTTGATTAGGATTCCTACTTTTTTATATACCATTAACATCATTGTTGGTATTGAGGTAAAGTAGTTCATTTTCATGGATTACACAATATAGTATACTTTGATGAAACTTGACCCTGAAACAGATACCAAGAGAGCCAAACAGTAGACTGAATATAACACAACTTCATTCATTCAAGATAATCAAATACATTTCTATTTGAGTTTTCATTCACAAACTCACTTTAACATCATCTATTGCATCCTAACAAAACAAATATACCAGCAAAACTTGTGTTTCAGTTTTTTGCATATCTCGTCCAAGCAAGAAGATTTAGCTTAGGCGAAAATACTGTCAACATGCCACGTAAGGGACTCTTAAACGGCGTGTGTCAAATTTGACGGCAAGCCTCTATTTGTTTCAATTTTTGAAAAATAAGGACGCAATTGAGACACTGAATAACTAGGGGACCTATTTGAGATTTTGGACGAAAAAAGGAACCTACCGAAACATTAAACCTTCAGTAAATTATACAACCTACATGGACCGAATTTTTACAATTAGGTTGATGTCGTGCATAGTTTGATAGTCAGTAGTTTGAATCGGGCATCCCATAAATACTACAACAAAAGTTACAATGAAGTTTTACACTTAGTTGGTTGTGTTGTAATTTTATAGGTGTTTAATATTTTTTTAGTCTTGAGACCACCCACTACAACAACCATAAGGGTCGATCCATTAACTAGTGACTTTCATAGTCGCCCACGCTGTCGCCAACAAATCACCCACGATAGGAATCTTAATGAAGTCATCGCAGATATTTGATTTATTTCACTTCTTCCCATAACAACCATCATAACGCCAAACAATCACCCATTAAAAAACCCTAAAACAGTTGCTGCAACATTTTCACGATTTTGCGTTTCTTCGCAGCCAACATCTGTAAGTCTTACACACTCACCTCACCCTTTAAAGAACTCTAACCAACATTATCCCTATGCCAAAAAATTATCCACACACCATAACATAGTCACAACATTTTCACACTTCACGTTTCTTTGCAGCCACCATCGGTAACCCTTACCCACTTGCCATACGCTTTAAACAACTCTAATCCAAGTTTTCCCTTTCAACATGTCAATACCAGTCTAAGAGACGCAGAATTCCATCTCACCATGCCATAACATTCCATTGTCGTGTCAAAGTATTATTTTTTGAATAAACTTTAAAATCACTAAATTTATTTTTTTTATTTGCTACTAGGCGTTTCATTTAATGTAGTCAATCACATTTATTTGAGTCTTTTGTTTTTATTTGAAAAGCAATACATGTAGTTTGTATTTTGTGAGTTAGTTATAGGTTATTATATTGTTTCATTTTTTATTTGGGTTTGTTATTATTTCATTTATAAACGGCCCGAGGCTTAAGTCACGACTATTTAAAGCCAGCATGGATCAATGAAAGGTACCACAATTTTCAGAGGAATATTTTAGTGTGTGTGCATCAAGATTATTTTTTTAACAAAGTGGTATCAGAGCTTTATGTTTTGAGTATCGAGAGAAAAAAAAGAAAGGAGAGAGTCAAACACTATGAGGGAAAAAGTGAGTGCATAAGTGTTTTCTGAGAGAGATGTCAAAGGTAGTCAACGGAATGAGCGTGTCAAAGTTGTCAGAAAAGATCAATTACGACAATTGATCTTTGCATATGAAGGTTCTTGTTGGATCCCAAGATCTATTGGACATAGTGGACGACGGGTATAATGAACCCGCGAAGGATGACATCAAATAGTGACCCAAATTGTTTTATTGAAAAAGACATGGGTGAAAGACCGCACTTTGTACTTTCTGTACAATGCAGTGGATGAATCGGGGTTCAAGAAAATAACTAATGCAAAGTTAGCAAAATAAGCATGGGCAAATATGGAGGTGACATACAAAGGAGATATCTGTGTAAGACAGGTCCGAGTACAACCTCTCATAAGAGAGTTTGAACATGTGCAGATGGATGAAAAGGAAGGAGTTGCTGAGTTTATAGCTTGAGTGCACAAGATGGCCAACCAACTCGAAATGAACGAAGAACAGATTCCTCCTAACCAAGATACATAAAAGATCTTGAGAAATCCAACGAATGATTTTAAAAGTATCATGGTCACTATTGAAGAGACAAAGGATTTCTCAACTCTCATTGTGGAGGAGTTAGTTGGGTCATTAAAGGCCCACGAATTGAAGAAGAAGAAAAAGAGGGAACTCAACGATCAAGCACTACAAGCACAATTAGATGGAATACCCCTAGCCATGGCCGAAGCATTTTCAAGAAGAAGCTAGAGTCATCTATGCAAGATGAAGCAAGCTTTTTCTCATAGGTCATCATGGAGGTTGAAGAGTAATGTAGGTTTATTTAGACCTTGTATTTGGAAATGTAATGTAGGTTTGATTAAGACTTGTATTAAGGCCTAAGTAACATATGATTTTCCTTAAGTTAGATATTTAAACCAAGTGGAAAGTGTGTGTCATGTGTCATGCTTCCATTGGAGAGTGGCCACATGTCAACTCATCATTGGAGAGGTTAGAAGGCCTTATTTTTTTCCAATAAGAGCAAAGGTGGGAGATCATGCTTTTAAGGTTAGAAAGAGACATCCTTGGCCTATAAATAGAGGTGTCTTCACCCTTGTATTTCATCTTGGAAATTAGTAATGTTATGATGTCAAATTATAGCCTCATTTTTCCTTAATCAAGACTAAAACAACCTTAGAGGCCCTTCTAGTCATCTACCTCATGAAATTGGTCTAACCTCTCTTTGAACCTTCAAATTATGCACCATCTACATCCTATCGCTAAAATTCGTAAGCCTAGCACCACACCATTGTCATTTGTGCATCTTATCACCATTTTCCCACCCATTTTTGTAACCATATCCATCATAGGGGCCCGTTCCTTGCTTCCTCCTAAGCTTTGACCCAACCTAGCTCAAGGAGGTAACCATCAAATTTTGACTCGAATGGAACTCGAAATACTCAGAGTCGAGGTCCTGGATGCAGAGGACGAGGAGGCCAAGGACAAGGTGGACATGACCGAGGTAATTTTGAGGATGATAGTGAAGAGCAAATCATTCAGCAGAATTGTCATGGTTGATGACAAGGGAAAGGCCGAGGAGATCGGTCAGGAATGAAATGTTTTAAGTATGGAAAACATGGTCATTATGCAAACGAGTGCAGATCGATGAAGTGCTACAATTGTGATAAGTCTGGTCACATTGATGAATTTTGTCGAGCTGAGAAGAAAAGTGAGAGAAACCTTCTTACGGAATAAGAAGATGAAGAAGAGATGGGGATTCTGTTGACGTCAATGATCTGAAAGTCAAAGGTGGAGTACTCAAATGTTGGACCCTTGAAAACAAAGGCTGAGGAGATTTCTAGCAACTCAATATGGTCTAGATATTAAAGCAAGTAATCATGTGTGGAAACGAGAAATTTTTTGATAAACTCACCAAGGTGGAGGCCGAATTTGTGTCTTTCAGAGATGACTCCAAGGTGGTCGTGATGGGGCGTGGAATAATTGAAAAAGGTAACCGATGACACTAGCACAAACATTTTTTTCAACGTGCAGGACATCTATACAATGTCTAACATCAAGTTTACACCAGTACGGAAGATTAAAAAATATTGATCATTTCTTCTAAATGTTTATCGCAAAGGTACTTTTATGATGTTTTTTGAAGACAATGTCAATGTTTTTGACTTCGTTGTATACTTCTTCACCATTGCGGGGTCTGCACACAACCTCATCCTCAGCACTTCCATTAAATGCTTTTTTTAATCTACAGTAAGGGTGATTACGAGGAAGGAATTTTTGATGTCTTGTATATACTGTCTTTTGACCTTTCTTCTTCAATTGAAGGTAACTAGTTTTTGCTTCACAAATGGGACATGCAAAATGACCTTTAACACTATAACCGCTCAAGTTTCCATATGCTGGAAAATCATTTATAGTGCAAAACAACATTGCACGCAAAAAAAAAAAGTTTCTTGAGCATCTGAATCGAACACTTCGACCCCTTCTTCCCACAACATTTTCAAATCATCAATTAAAGGTTTTAAGTAAACATCAATGTAATTTCCAGGTTGTCTAAGACCCTATATCATCATGGACAACATCACATATTTTCTCTTCATGCACAAGAATGGAGAAAGATTGTATATCATTAGCATAACTGGCCATGAATTGTGTTTGCTACTTAAGTTCCCATAAGGATTCATACCATCATTTGCAAGTGCAAGTCTTAAGTTTCTTAGATCTGCACAAAATTCTGGAAATGTTTCATCGATCTTCTTCCATTGTGGTGAATCAATTGGGTTTCGAAGAAGATTATTGCACTTTCTTCTGGTAACGTGCCATTTAAGGTTCTTTGCATCTTCTTTAACAGAGAACATACGTTTGAACCTAGGTATTATAGGCAAATACCACATAACCTTAGCAAGTGCACCATCATTACCTTCATCACTAGTGTTTCTGTCATTTTTCTTTTTAAAACGGGAAAAACCACACGTTGGACAATACTTTAGCGAAGCAAACTCCTTTATGTACAAAACACAATCATTAGGACAAACATGTATCTTTTGATATTCAAGTCCCATTGGACATAAAATTTTCTTGGCCTCGTAATGACGAATAGGTAGAGTATTATTTTTTGGAAGCATCTCCTTCAACAACTCCAACAACTCTGAAACGTTTATCAGTCCATCCATTCCTTGCTTTTAAACTAAACAACTTCAAAGTTGCAGACAAACGTGTAAAGTTGGGGCATCCTAGAAACAACGGTTGCTCTCAATCATGTTTAAGAGAATCATACAAATTAGCTCTTCCAAAATTATCTTCACCAACATCATGTATCATGTCCTCTAAATGATTAGTCAACCATTCTTCCACATAATCCATTCCTCGTGACGTGGTAGGCTGGTCCAATACGTCTTTATGCCAAGTCCAAACGGTATAACTTCTCATTATGCCAAACATGAATAGATGGTCACGCATATTGCCTAAGTCTTGGAGTGTTTGATTAAGACAACGAACACAAGGACAAAAATATGTCATGTTCACACACTTAGCATTTTGTTCAACATATTGCAAGAACTCTAAAACACCATTCTCATATTCTTCATTGATGCGACATTCATTCATCCAGCTTCGATCCATACTATTTTCGTAATATACTTCATCAGTTTCAATTTTTTAACTCTCACAAGATTAGGCCCTACACATTCAGAAAAATTATTTTTCATAATTTGCTAAGACACATGAAAAGAAGTCTACATCATAAATTTGATAGGATTTCGGTAACATTTCGCATTGGTCTCCGATATACACGAAATGAGAGTAGTCAAGGATGACCACAATCAAATATGCATCCGGAGAACAACACAAATACTGAACTGAAATTTTATCAATCTTATCCATAAACTCCAACGTAAATGTTATAACAAATTATGAAAAATAATTTTCCTAAACTGTCCAATCGGACAATTCAAAATTTAATACAAACGATTAAAAGATTAATCGTTTGTGTTAAATTTCAAACGGGAACTAAGTTTCACTCAATTAGATATTAATAATCTAATATACCAATCATAACAACACAACAAAACTTTATTACATGCATATTCAAAAGCCAATAACATGCATACGCAAAAGCCAATAACATGCATACACAAAAGTCAATAACATGTATATATCCAACAACCAACAACATGCAAATCCAAAAGCCAACAACATGCAAATTCGAAAGTTAATAACATGCATATTCAAAAGTTAATAACATGCATATCCAAATGCCAAAAACATGCATACCGAAAAGCCAATAACATGCATAGACAAAAACTTTTAAACAAGAATGCTAACCTTCTTAACCGATTACAAACGTAGTGGAGGAATTGAAGGAGTGGAAAACGCAAGAAAACGTTGCCCAAGAACGCAAGAAATCATTGCCCAAGGAAACAAACAAAACTGCACCAAAACACAGCGAAAACTCATTTTAATTGGTTCAAATGGAAGATAATCCATCAAAGACTAATTTAATCGAAGTAAAAGTAAGTTTAAACGGTCCAAAAGAGAAAAAATGAACCTGAAAATGCAAAGCCGCGAGAGAAAATGTAAGGAGGAAGATGACGAATAGTGCGCGTAACTGCCTCGAGTTCGCGCAAAGTGTAATAAAACAGCCTTAGACGTCGGGGGCCAATACTCCCCGACGTCTATATATGTTCACACGTCTAGGCCCCTACCACTTCGACGTCTATGTGTATCTAAAACTTAATTTTGGCGGAGGCTATCCACGTCCGATATATAGGGCCCCAACGTCTATATAGACATTAGACGTCCGACATAGGGGCCCAGACGTCTGAAGCAATGGAACAGGGCACCTTTTCACCTACCTGTCAGGTCATTAGGCGTCCGACATAAGGGCCCTGAAGTCTATATAGACATTAGACGTCCGACATAGGGGCACGAACGTCTATAGCAATAGAACATGGCACCTTTTCACCTACCTGTCAGGTCATTAGGTGTCCGACATAGGGCCCCGACGTATATAGACGTCGGGGTGGCGAGATCGAACGTCTCCACTGCGAAATAAAATGACTTTTGGTATTCTGCGGCCACCATTTTGGCGTCCAATGGAACAATCGGACGTCCAAATGCCATTTAGACGTCGAGGTCTCGCCAGTCGAACGTGTAAGAGGTGTAAAAAATAATTTTCTACCACATTTTGGCGTCCAACTTGGAGGAGCTGACGTCTTCGTGAGTATAGACGTCGGGGCCCTCCCCCATCGAACGTCTAAATATTTAACTTATTTACAGAAGTGCCACCAGTCATTTTTTACGTTGGATATTTGTGGGTCCAACGTCTAATAGGTCACGTTAAAAGTCTTTTCTGCACTAGTGATAGCACCTCATATCCTTCTTCTTTAACACTCTTCCTAAGGCAATAAAAAATGCCTCTGTATTTCTGCGAAGAAAGTGTTTGAGCCTGCAATCTTGTTTTTATAACGTCTAAAGGGTAGCCGAAAACCCAACTCACCAGTCCAGCTAATCCTCCAGATACCAGCATAGTATTCAGGCTCTCTTCACAACTTTTTCTACAACCTGGGTGAAGCTTCTCCCTTGCATATTCATATGTCCAAAAGTAGAGACCATGTGTCGGTGCATCTCTTAGCATGGTTGAGAGGGGTTACTGGGAGAGTCATGACCGGCAGCCGTAGTGGCGGTGGCGAGGTTTGATGATTGAGCATTTTGGGGATTTGAGTGAGCCTAAAGGAGGCTGAAGTTCCACTGCCACGTTCTTAACCATTGTCCAATCAGCATGCCACCAGACATAAATTTTAACGTCGTCCACTGAATTTAACGACAAGATATAAATTGAGTCAATTTTTCATAAAAAAAAGACCTAATTAAAATCAATTAAAGACCTATTTGAGACGATTCTACTTGGGTACGATCAAAATGATTAAACCTTAAAACTATAGCGAATCAATGAAAGGATTCAGTCACTGCTGTTTGAAACCTATCATGAATCAATGAAAGGCACCACAATTTTCAGAATATCACGAATCAATGAAAAGCACGGCAGTTTTCAGATAAATATTTTAGCGTGTGTCCAGCGGAATTTATTTTTTAACATTATTATGGTTTTGTAAATTTGCCGCCTCACTGAAGAACGTAATCTTTTACGCATCACGGAAGACATGTCATACAATCATTATATCCGTCATTTCCTTTTACACACACGAAGCTATTTACCATCGTTACCGAAAAATTGACTTGTGAAGAAAAAAAACCATAAAAAAGGGAACATCAGCACGGGAACAAAACCAAAACTTATTGAACCGCATCCAGCAACGTTGATTGAAACCAAAACCGACGTCTATGTGTATCTAAAAATTAATTTTGGTGGAGGCTATTCACGTCCGATATATAGGGCCCCAACGTCTATATAGACATTAGACGTCCGACATAGGGGCCCAGACGTCTGAAGCAATGGAACAGGGCACCTTTTCACCTACCTGTCAAGTCATTAGGCGTTTGACATAGGGGCCTGAATGTCTATAGCAATAAAACATGGCACCTTTTCACCTACTTGTAAGGTCATTAGGCATCCGACATAGGGCCCCGATGTATATAGACGTCGGGGTGGCGAGATCGGACGTCTCCACTGCGAAATAAAATGACTTTTGGTATTCTTGCGCCACCATTTTGGCGTCCAATGGAACAATCGGACGTCCAAATGCCATTTAGGCGTCGGGGTCTCGCCAGTCGAACGTGTAAGAGCTGTAAAAAATAATTTTCTACCACATTTTGGCGTCCAACTTGGAGGAGCTGGCGTCTTCGTGAGTATAGACGTCGGGGCCCTCCCCCATCGAACGTCTGAATAGTTAACTTATTTACAGAAGTGTCATCGGTCATTTTTTACGTTGGATATTTGTGGGTCCGATGTCTAATAGGTCACGTTAAAAGTCTTTTCTGCACTAGTGATAGCACCTCATATCCTTCTTCTCTAACACTCTTCCTAAGGCAATAAAAATGCCTCTGTATTTCTAAGAAGAAAGTGTTTGAGCCTGCAATCTTGTTTTTATAACGTCTAAAGGGTAGCCAAAAACCCAACTCACCAGCCCAGTTAATCCTCCTGATACCAGCATAGTATTCAGGCTCTCTTCACAACTTTTTCTACAACCTGGGTGAAGCTTCTCCCTTGCATATTCATATGTCCAAAAGTAGAGACCATGTGTCGGTGCATCTCTTAGCATGGTTGAGAAGGGTTACTGGGAAAGTCATGACCGGCAGCCGCGGTGGCGGTGGCGAGGTTTGAGGATTGAACATTTTGGGGATTTGAATGAGGAGGTTGAAGTTCCACTGCCACGTGCTTAACCATTGTCCAATCAGCATGCCACCAGACATAAATTTTAAGGTCGTCCACTGAATTTAACAGCAAGATATAAATTGAGTCAATTTTTCATAAAAAAAAATCTAATTGAGATCAATTTTTAAGTGAATCAATGAAAGGATTAAGTCACTGATATTTAAAACCTATCATGAATCAATGAAAGGCACCACAGTTTTCAGAATATCACGAATCAATGAAAAGCACGGCAGTTTTCAGATAAATATTTTAGCGTGTGTCCAGCGGAATTTATATATTTTTTAACATTATTATGGTTTTGTAAATTTGCCGCCTCAATGAAGAACGTAGTCTTTTACGCATCACGGAAGACATGTCATACAATCATTATATCCGTCATTTCCTTTTACACACACGAAGCTATTTACCATCGTTACCGAAAAATTGACTTGTGAAGAAAAAAAACCATAAAAAAGGGAACATCAGCACGGGAACAAAACCAAAACTTATTGAACCGCATCCAGCAACGTTGATTGAAACCTACGAGTTCGAACATGGTACGAAACAAATATTACAATGACATAGAGAAGTGAGTTTTGTTTGCGAAAAGAGAGTAGTTAATGAATGTTGTACAAACGAAGGTGGGAGTCCCTAACATAGAGAAAAGCTCATAGAATTACATTTAGAACTACAGAAGAAAATCAAGAACTGGGGAGAATGGTCGCGCGCATCATCTCTTTGAACTCGTAGAAATCAACGCGCCCATCGTGGTTGGTATCAACAGACCCAATCATGCGGTGGACATTGTCTATCAAGTTCCCTTCCACCAGGCCCAGTTTGCCGAGGACCACCTGAAGCTCCCTGGCGGAGATGTAGCCGTCGCCGTTCTCGTCGAACACCTTGAAGGCCTCCCAGAGGTCCGACTCCTGCTGCTCCTCTTCTTCGCTTTGGACGAACCCGAAGTAGGTGTCGCCGAGGCTCTCGTGCAGGCTCACGAAGTCGTCGTAGGTCAGGCCCTCGTTCCCGGGGCGGATGTATGACTGCGTCATGGTCTCCAGCTCCTCCGTGTCCGCGTCCAGGCCCAGAAGGCTCAGCGCTTGGCTGATCTCGCTCACCGTGATCATGCAGTCGCCGTTCTTGTCGAACATGTCGAAGATGCGGCGGAGGCGGAGCGAGTTCAGGCTCTTGCACCGAAGGCGGAAGGAGGGCGAGGGCGCGGCGAGGGTGATCTTCTCCGGTCCCATTACCACCCTGCGGAGTGGCTGCGCGTGGAGGAGAGTTATTGGGATTCGTAATTGAGGTAAAGAAGCGGTTTTTCGTTGGGTTAATGGATCATGGATTCGTGTTTGTTCGTTAAAAGTAACGTTGCTGTGTGTTCTGGTTTGTTGTATAGGGATGTTCCTTAATTTTGGTGGTATATTATATGAGACAACGCGCGTTCCTTGGCCCGCCAAACGGGACTCTTCCTTCCTTTCCGTTCTTCACGACCTTTTCTCCACACCTTATTTATTCCATTGCTTCTACTTATAGTAACTTCATTCAATTATTCCGCATATATTCTTTCTTTTTCAAGGTTAGATACATGCATGCACTCTCATCATTTTATTTTTTATTTATGAAAAAAATACCCTTTTTGTTATTTAACAACGTGTCAAAGAGTTCTTTGCATAAATTTGTCATTTTGTCTTGATAAATTAGTAGTGGTATTATATAGAGTAGAAAAATAATAAATAAATGAATAAAAAGAAAGAGAGGGAGGGAAAAACTCAAGGGGTGATATTAAAACTGTTCACAACGATGGCTTTAATATTGGTCATAGTTGACTTTGATAAGGTCACTTGAGTTTTTTTTTCTTTATCTAGATGAAACGAAAGGCTTGAGTTGAGTTAGGTTTTTGAAAATGAGTCATTGACTTGACCTAAAGTCATCAATCACGTTGTTTGTCAAGTTCTTCATCTAAAACATTTATTGAATTCATATGCCATATTTGAATTCTCACTTATCTTATTTATACACTAAAGGATGTATTCGTTGTACCGGAGCTGAAACAAAACGGTAGCGATTCAAGAATGGGTAAAGGTGGATCAAAAGACAGCCCAAAGTTGGCCCATTCTCATCAACAACTCCTAACTAACCCAAGAATATGACAAGTTATAAACTTTATAGGAAAATTACAATAAAAAATATTTATAAAATAAAATTAATTTAGGTAAAATTTTAATTAAAATTTTGAATAAAATATGTGTATATATGTTAACTTTTCCACGAATGAATAAAAAACTTAATTTTTGAAAAAAATTATCCAAACGTGAAGGTCGGTAATAGGCAAGTGGGATTAATTCTATGACTTTCATTACATGAAAGCAAGCGACAATTACGTGGAGGTGGGATAATGAATGATTTATGATGGTTACAGGTTTTTAATCAAACGGCGGAGGATGGTGTTTTGATGCCTTTGTTCTTGGTATGATTGATTGCATTGGCATCCCATAAACTAAGCCTTCATTGATTCTAAATGCCAACTGTTTCCAATAATCTACCAATAATGTAATAAATGGTGTAAGGTGTATCCTTACTTAGTGTTGGGATAGAAAGTTTGATATGTTTTAGGAGATTTAAATTTATTAAATTTGAATGATTTTCATGTCTAATTTTTTAAATATTTTATTTAAATAAATCAATTTAAATTTATTAAATTTTAATGTTTTTTCTTCTTATAAAATATTTAAATTTTAGTTAAAAATTCTTGACTTACATCTATTAAAAAACAGTTTTATTGGTCAAGAAAATCATTATTAACATTGGTTGATAAATAATCTTGATCTGTGTCATGATCAACTCTAACTGAAAAACAATCCCAACTTACATCAATCGAAAATCATTTTTAATTATCGTTAAGCGAATACATATGCATCAACAGAAAAATACCAATGATGCTAACAAATAAAACATCAGTTACATTAGTTTAGAACTGGGACTGACCTATACGACAAAAAAAAAATCTTAACAATGAGAATTAAAATTAGTCACAATCAATTTCAATCTACCTTTGTGGAAAAAAAAATGTTGAATTTGACAGTGTTGTGATCTTAACCTCACCAACAATATTTAAACTAAAGTTGAAATGATAATGTTTCAACCAAAACAAGATTCCAAAGCTCATAGATCAGACTCAACTGAAACTACATGCTCATGTATTGGAACTTCCCCCAAGACCTTTAGCTAGAACAAGCACCATCATTGGCTTTGTTACAACTTTGTTGATAATGGTACATGGGTGGTCTCGAAATACCAAAACAAGTGTTCATGACCCATTTTTTTCTGGTCTAGTGACATGGCACCTGGACTACAATGCACCTTCAGGAATATAATTAATTAAGTAGTGTACCATATAACCGTTCCATCAACTACATATCCAACTGTTAATCACAGCTCGAATCATCTAACAAACTACCAGTAAATTCGGTCGGTTACCATGCAAAACCGGTCGATTATAAATCAAAGTATATTAAGTTTAGTGTTGATCAATTTAAGAAATAAAGTATGATTACTTGGACCTAAATCAGGTTAACGTTAATAAAAATCCTCATTCAAAATCTATAAATAGATATATAAGGTAATTGAATTTTAATAAATGTTTGAGGTAAGGAGGTAGATGAGGTTCATTTACTACGACATTTTGTCATCGGTTAAATATTGAGTTAACTTTGACATGAGAGAGAGAGAGTGTGTGTATGATGAATCTATTAAGAATTATCAAGGAAGAATCTCTTTTCAGGCGTCAGCACTCAAATATGGGTGATGCTTTCCTGTGAGGTAAACTAAGAAGCCTGATTTTTACTCAATGAAGTATGACACATGATATTAACTCAACCCTTTCATTGGTAACTCAATTTTGACGTGCCCTGTATCTCATTTTCGTTCTCTTGTGCCTATTTATACAATTTAAAGTGTATCAGGAAAACTGAAGCCAAGCTTGATCTGGTTATTCTAAAGGGAAATTTTATAATTTTGAATCGCATGCAAAAGCAAGATTGCATACCTCTTTCATTCAAGAACATTTTCCCTTTTTACATGATCACTATTCAAAGAACGGAATTAACAAGCACAACATATAAATAGTACTCCAGGAAACAGTGTTCTCAAAACTCACAAAACTGAAACCAACTTCCAAGAGACAAGCATAAAACTAAAAATTAACATGTATACAAATGTATGTAACTATTATTTATGTAACACTCCTCATAGTGACAAACTATAGTCTGAACTATCAATACAACCACATATGTGTGTGTGTGTGTGTGTATATATATATATATATATAACCTACGAATCTGCTCATAACTTGGCCTTACTCTTGCAATTTTGGTTTGTAATCTTGAAGTCAGGAACACTAACAGTGAATTGGCAATAGGACTTTGCAACAATATGTTTTTTGATGAATCCGAGGAAGGTAACTCTTCCAGGAATCCTAGTAACGGTGTCCATAGAGATATCTCCTCCAATTACATCCCCGAGAAAACTGGTGAAGTTGGAAGCTAGTTCATCTGCCTGAAGTGTGAGTCTGCATGGAAGTATTGCAGACCCCCTTGAAGGAATCAAACCAGGGTATATGTCTGTCTCTCCAACCTCTTTTCCCTTATACAGCAAAACACTCTTTCCCCCATCATGCTTGAAACTTGCACGGTTTCTGTTCTCAACCCGGACCTTGAGATCAAGAGTGACATTGATCTTTATGTCAATGGCAGGAAATGAGACACGGGGACTTATACCCTCCAAAGTGGCAGACACAAGCTGAGTCCTTGGCTCTTTGGTCTTGAACAAGGTAAAAGCCAAGATGATTGCCACAATCACTACCACAATCAGCAGTAACAGCAATGCCCCAGTCACCATTACACAAACTCTTCTCCTCTTTAGCTTTTTCTGTGAAATCACCACCACTTGCTCCTGGTCCTGGTTCTTTTGAGCTTCTGTCATGATCTCTTCTTGTTTTGGTGCTGATTCAGACATTGTGGTGACCCAACAGAGGTTGCACAACACAGGTAAGTGGGAAGATTAGATCTAGAATTGGGATTTTGTTGGCCATGAATGGCCTATATATGAGTTCCAACCAGAATAATAATAGTGTACTAATTACTATATCTTAAGGTAGTTGGAAGTTGTGGGGGTCCAATGATGTTAATGCTTAGTATTAATTAACAGTATGAAGAATTGCAGACTCAACTTAATGCCCGGTAAGCCATGCCGCGTCCCAACTGTCAAAAGAGTTTTTTTTTTATTTGATAACTACAGTAACAGTCTCTTCTTTATTCATGTATATCAAATTCGGAAAAATTTCAACTTTAGATTATGTTTTATGATTAGAATTTAACGTATTCGAATCTAAGCATTTAAGTATTTTTCAAATACACTGAAAAAAAAAATCTTTTAAGTATTCTAGGTAGGCAGAGTTTTCTTCAGTAAGCATTTGATATGAACATTTAGTATTTATCATTGAAATAACATTCTAATTTTAATCAGAGAATAATATTGAAAGTATCTAAGAAAATTGTATTTAAATTAGCAGTACTGTATATAGGTCAGCTTGCAATGAGCGTATTCGATTTAGGTTAGATCTACTGTAACTATAAGTATGGAGACTGCTGACTTTTAAATATGAAAAATAGCATAAGTATTTAAAATATTTCAAAAAGGATAATCAAATATATAAATAAGTATTTTAGACATTTTTTTCTTAATTTTTTTGTACACTTTTTATCACTCTACTTTCTAACTTTTTAATTAATCCACAAGAATCGATAAATTAGTTGATATAATCAATATTCTTAAATTACTTATATAGAGAATTTAATCAATCTTAAATTCTAAGATTGTTGAGACTCGTGGTCAGATTATCTTCACTCAATTAATGGGTTAATATGTGGAAAGACTAATACTTATATAAATTATTTTATTATTTTTGGGATTATCATCTTTTCGGTTTTTACAAGAGAATTTACAGTATTTACTATTGTTTATTGAGTAAAAATTATAAAAGAATTAAGAGTACAACGGTAAAAAATAATCAGCAAAGATAATTTTAAAATAATTATATGTAAAAAATAACAAAATCCTTGTATAAGGAAAGAGGTAGTGACAAAAAAGAAAAACAAGTACTTTAGTAGTAGTTTGATCAAATTTTATTTCTCAAAAAGGTATTGTTCAAGTATAATATAATTACTTTGATGTTGAGGTAAAATGTCTCTCTTTTTCCATTGTTTGGTAAAATTTATTTCCATCACTTCCATTGCATCATTTTTTTAATATTTTTCTAACAAAAATATTATGTCACGTATATTGAAGTGGGAGAACATCGATTAAAAGAATGAAAAAAAGAAAGATAATTCACATGAGGGTATCTGAGATTGAGAGAAACTCTGCAGAGGTGAGTGTTTGAAAGATTACAGAATTGAGTTGTTGTTCTTTTGTTTTCTTCAACCTAACATTGAAATCAAGCTGAAAGCATTGCCTTGGATAAGCACTTATTGTCCACAATTGTTTTGTTGGTAATATTGAGGGTGAAATCACAAGATGTGGTGGAAGCCACATGGAATTTGATAAAGCCTAAGACTTTGACCATGCCAAACATTCTAACCAAGGTGCTGAGGGGCATTGAACCTGATGTAATGTCTTTCGTGACCCCATTGCTGGAGGCCAAACGGTCAGCCATAATAGTGAGTGTCAAGTTTATTCCCTTGGTCTCACCCCCTGATATCTCTTCATCTGGTATAGGGCCTTCTCCAATCAATATCCCCTTATATTTGAGTTCTGCAGAGCTATTGTGGTACTGAAATCCAAACTTATTTCTGTTTTCAACTGAAACACCCACATCCAGTGTCACATTCACATTCACACTCATGCTAAAAAAGTCCATGCCAAGGTTCATGTCTTCAATCTTTATGGTGTCCACTCTGCTAACAGGCTCGTGTGGTCTCAGCACTGTAAATGCTAAGAGCACCATTACCAACAAAACTGCAATCACTAAGCATAACGTTAGCACCAAGCACATGGTAATTCTGCCTTTGCTGCCAGATCCTTTCATTATGCCTTTTTCCTCCTTACACCAAAGTGGATCTGCATCATCATGCAAATCCTATCAATTATACTTGTTGAAATTTTAGAATAATTTCAAGTGTACGAAATTAAGAACAGTCATTTCTGCCTCAAATGCATATTGAGAAATCCTTGTACCAATTTATTTGTTCATCTATCAATCTATACGTACATAAACATACATAAGAGCATGATAAACTATATACTACTAATCAAGTTCAAGTACAAATAGATATGCATATTCAAATTCAAAATAGTACTAAGCATTAACATCAGTATTCATATTATTGGTTTCTCTTGGAATCAGAGGATGAGACACCCTTGTAATTATAATATATATTTTGGGAAAGTCTCAATCAACCCAGATCTAACTTTCAATAATCCACTCTGTTATTATGTTGTCTATTGAGAACATGCAAGATTTCTTGATATATTTCGTGTGTGGCTTGATGAACAAGAGGCCTAGGATAAACTGTTGAGACTTTGATTTCTTCAGTGACTCACCATTTTGTTTTCTGTCCTATCTATTACCACTTTGCTTGATTTCCTGGTTTAAGAACCAGTAGAAATCTCTAATTTTCTTATTATGTCTTTGCTTGTTCAGTTTCCCTCCTTGTCTATAAAGTTTCAGTTAAAGGAAAAGATATCGTGATTCATGATTAACGAATGTGCAATTTAAAAATTAAAATAATCTTCTTGAATAAAAAAGAGACATTGGAAATTACGTTATCTGTATGAAAATATGATATGATAGTTAACAACTAGATAACACAGGCACATTGTAATCATTAAATACAGTACTATATTATACCAAAAGTTAAGAGTTTCTGTTTATTGAGCATTTAGCTTACCTGGACAGCAAATGTTTGTGAGGAAGATCAGTGGTCAAAAGCACCTCTTATAACTTTTCTTCTCCAACCAACAAACTGTATTTGAAATTAAACATTATGGAGTATCAGGTTTGGTGCAATAGTGGAACAGTAGAAGCCTCAATTTTTATACATCAAACAGCATATTTGTGCATTTGGGTGTCTGAGTGTCTATACACACAAGTCAAATAGAAAAGACAGTATGAAATAAAAAACGTATATAATTATTTTGACACATGATTTCTAAAAGAAAAAAGTGAAAAAAATAAGATACTTCTGGTTTGTTTATGCTTCAGGGGTTATTATGATTAACACCAATGACAAATCAATACTAGCAAAGATTTGAATTTCGGAGGAGGAAATTACCTACCTTTTCCAATTAATGAAGCAAACCATGAATCTGAAAGTGATGCCATTACTTGCCCCCAATAAAATTATATGGGGTTACCCCCGCATTGATTCATACACATGTGATGCAGGTTTTGAAAACATAAAACATAATTGCTTCCAACACGTTTTGATACTATTGGCTTTCTTGTTCATTATAATTGTGTTCCGTGTCCGTGATTCACGACNTGTTTTCTGTCCTATCTATTACCACTTTGCTTGATTTCCTGGTTTAAGAACCAGTAGAAATCTCTAATTTTCTTATTATGTCTTTGCTTGTTCAGTTTCCCTCCTTGTCTATAAAGTTTCAGTTAAAGGAAAAGATATCGTGATTCATGATTAACGAATGTGCAATTTAAAAATTAAAATAATCTTCTTGAATAAAAAAGAGACATTGGAAATTACGTTATCTGTATGAAAATATGATATGATAGTTAACAACTAGATAACACAGGCACATTGTAATCATTAAATACAGTACTATATTATACCAAAAGTTAAGAGTTTCTGTTTATTGAGCATTTAGCTTACCTGGACAGCAAATGTTTGTGAGGAAGATCAGTGGTCAAAAGCACCTCTTATAACTTTTCTTCTCCAACCAACAAACTGTATTTGAAATTAAACATTATGGAGTATCAGGTTTGGTGCAATAGTGGAACAGTAGAAGCCTCAATTTTTATACATCAAACAGCATATTTGTGCATTTGGGTGTCTGAGTGTCTATACACACAAGTCAAATAGAAAAGACAGTATGAAATAAAAAACGTATATAATTATTTTGACACATGATTTCTAAAAGAAAAAAGTGAAAAAAATAAGATACTTCTGGTTTGTTTATGCTTCAGGGGTTATTATGATTAACACCAATGACAAATCAATACTAGCAAAGATTTGAATTTCGGAGGAGGAAATTACCTACCTTTTCCAATTAATGAAGCAAACCATGAATCTGAAAGTGATGCCATTACTTGCCCCCAATAAAATTATATGGGGTTACCCCCGCATTGATTCATACACATGTGATGCAGGTTTTGAAAACATAAAACATAATTGCTTCCAACACGTTTTGATACTATTGGCTTTCTTGTTCATTATAATTGTGTTCCGTGTCCGTGATTCACGACACGGAGAACCAAATTCTTGATGTCTATTCCAAAGACGATGATGTCGCATTGATGAAAAAATGAATACAAAATGGAAGCCAAAGAAAGACGAAAACGATATTATGATTGCAACAATTATGTAACATGAAATAGTTGTTAATGTAAGCACCTGTTGATTGGTTCTTGAAAGGAAGAGGGCCCTCCCACAAACGTTCAGAAGACCTCTCCTCTAATTGCAATTCAATAGAAATTGCAAGATTTGAATATGCAACTAGGCAAAACCGAAGGCACCTTCAGAGGTGCGGTTTGCCAATTGCTTCAACAAAGCTATTATTGGCTAGCTAGAGAGTAACAATTCAATTTAACCAATAACAGATGAAATATAGTTATCAGCACGTGAGTTGGCATTTTCTATTCTAGTCTATGCCATCATCATAAAAAAAATTGCACTTAGGCTTAAAACATCAATGTTATGTTTGTGTTTCGTAGGAAATGCATGGACAAAGAAACCACACAATCCTTGCTTGAATTATTTTTAATGTAAAAGGAGATAAAAAAAAATTGTACAATTTAAAACACAATTCATATATCTGTTACAAAGTGTATTCTTTCATAGAATGAATTAAGTTAGACATTTTGAATTTTACATTATTTATTAATAAATACTCTTTAATAGCCAATATATTTAACTCCTATCATATGTATTATTATTTTATATATTTAATTAACAAATAAAAATCACAAAAAGAAAACTTAAATGATCCCTCAAAATATTCCTTGAATAACCTAGATATTTTATTAATAATGATTCATTAGAAACATTCAAACACACATATTATTTTGAATAATCACACTAATAATTTTTACTACTTTATCAAATAAATGTTTTATCAAGTCAATAAGAACCTAGAAAATAGAATATTAGAGTTGGTAGGT
>NW_025905944.1:0-12893 GCF_018835915.1 Vigna umbellata
AAACAAATGTTTGCTTCTTCATCAGATTCGCTCAAGTCGGAAATTGTTTCGTTGTCATCGTCCCATGCGATGTAGGCTTTCTTTTTCTTGAAGAACTTCTTTTCTTTTATTTCTTCATCCTTCTTTTGATTTGGGCAGTCAGCTTTTAAATGCCCCCTTTCTCCGCAACCGTAGCATCTATAGTTTGAGGAAGATCCTTGATTTTCTCTCTTTTCATATTTGGCACTTCCTTTGTCTTTTGACCTCATGAACCTGTTGAGCCTTTTTATCATGAGTCTTAAATTTTCTTCATCTTCTAAGTCCTCATCTTCTATTTTGCTCTTGCTCCTTTCTACCTCAGATTTTAAGGCTAGACTCTTTTTCTTAGTTTTTGCTTTTGCTTCTTCTTCATCTAGTCTTCCGAGGTTAAGCTCATGCTCTCTCAACTTTCCAAATAGTGCAACCATAGTCATTGTGTTGAGGTTTCGTGACTCAGAAATTGCATTCACTTTTGGTTGCCACGACCTGTCTAAAGATTTTAAAATTTTGATATTAAGCTCATCATTTTCGAAAGACTTACCTAGTCCAATGAGATGATTAACGATGTTGGTGAAGCGTTTATGAACGTCTGAGATTGTTTCTCCGTGCTTCATCCTGAACATTTTGTATTCTTGGATCAAGGTATTCTTTCTCGCTCTCTTTACGTCATTTGTACCTTCATGGGTCACTCTCATCACTTCCCACATCTCTTGAGTGGTCTTACAAACAGAGATCCTGTAAACCTTTTCTTTTCTTCAGCAGTCCATTGAACATGGGGCTTCGGTTCCTGCATATTGTTAGTAGGAATAGACAGACCAAATACAATAACTTCCCAAATATCACAATCAATAGACTCAATAAATATTTGCATTATAACCTTCCAGAATGCATGATTTTCACATGTGAATAGAGGTGGCCTATTGATAGAAGCACCCTCTGTAAAAGTTTTATATGATCCTCCCATTTGAATAACTATCAAATCGAGCTCTGATGCCAATTATCAGAGTGGCTGTAGCGGAATTGTTAGCGTGGGATAACAAACCAAGAGGGTTTTTAATACGAAGTTGTGCCTTTTAATTTCTACTCAATTAAACTTACTAAGCAAATAATAAAGACAAATAAAGAGAGTAAAGTTGAGAGAAATTTACACAGATGATTTTATCCTGGTTCGGATCTTACTAATCCTACGTCCAGTCGCTTATCTCAAACCAAGATAAATAGTTTACTACTCACAAAACAATTACAAATTACAATCACAAAGAAACAATTTGTAAACGTTTAGAAACCATCTTTCTTGATACCACAAGAGATGAACCTGCACCTCCTTTGAGTCTTCACAAAGGATGAACACCTCCTCTTAATACTTCACGAAGGATGAACTTCCTCTTCCGAACACCTCCTCAAACACACCAAGGATTAACCGACTATTTCCTCTGTCACCGTAGCAGCACTTCACCAGCTCCACAGACACGAGTTTCACAAGCCGAACAAGAACACACAAGTCTCAATGATTTATGAGTACTAGAGCACAAGGGAAGAGTTATTGTTGATGGAAAATGAGAGCCTATTTATAGACTCAAGCAAATACTCTTCCATTCTTCGTTTCCAGCCATTTAACGCTTTTAATTGATGAATATTAGTGTTAATCCATTAAAATGAGTACAACGGCTAGTTTAATGGCTAGAAAACTCCAACGGTCACTTTTAATCGATTAAAATGTATTTTAATGATTAGCTAATAGATTAAAATTTATTTTAATCTATTCAATCGGTAAAAGTTGAGTTTTCAGCTTTTACTTGTTTTAATCGATTAATATTATGTTTAATTGATTAAAATAGTGTGATTTTGACTCTAGACATCAATTATATAATATAAAAGTACATGGAATCAAAACCACTAAAAATCTAAGTCCTAGACACTGAACTACAATTATTACAAACATTACAATACCAGTCTTCATAACATCTTCTTGAATCTTGATTTCCCTTGACTTGATTTGGACATCATCAAAACTTCATCTTCATCATTTTGTTAACAAATTAGATTATTGTAAAAGTGGTTTTATTGACAAAACAAAGAATAAATTAATATGAACTAAAATTGAATAATATTGTACAAAATAAACTACATTGTTCAACCTAATATCATTCATACAACTAATTGTTCATACATAAAAATTAAAAAGAAAGATGTTCATTACATATGTTCATTACATATGTTCAATACATATGTTCAATACATATATTCAATACAAATGTTCAATACTAAAAATATGACTCGTAAATATATTCAATAACTATGAAGGTTATACCTTAAGTAGTAATTATTAGGTTTAATGTATCGGTAGGTACATATTTTCGTTTAGAATTTCAAATAGGTCTCTGACTTGGTCGGCGTCTCAATTGGGTTCTTATCTTTGTAAAATTGAATCAAATAAAGGCTTGCCATCAAATTGAGCAAACGATGTTAAGCAGGGTGTTACGTGGCATGCTGACAGTGTAGTTTTAATTTACATGGCATTAAAAACGTGTGTCAATTATATTTTTGAATTAAAAACTTCAGTGTACAGAGTGAAAATATAATTTAAGTAAGGGCAAAGTTGGGAAATCATATTAAATCAAGTGCTGAAAGACCCATTATGTGCAATTGTGAAATCTAAATCAAATTGGGGGAATGTGAGTTTTAGGGTTCATGGGAGAAATCTAAATCCAACTCCTATTCTTTGAAGCTCTCTAAGTCCCTTGGAATCTGTCTTTTTGAGTTTTCCCACAAACGGATCAAGAACTCGACGGTAATAGAAAATGAAAACTGCCACATTGAGTATATCAAAGTTGGACATGCTAACTAGTGGTATTCTAAAAGTGGAGACAGTGGTTTTCATGGCAGCGCCTTGCTCCACAAAAAGTGAAGCCATATGTGTGAAAACCATAGAGTATATTATGGTGCAGAGCCAAATTGGAAGAAGTCTCTTTAATGCACTTCACCTCTTCAACTTGACTTACTGGACAGAGGCGCCAGGGGTTATAACCGTTCCCTTTCTGATCATCTAGATCTCTTGAAGATATAAATGTTGCCCTGTCCAAGAACCTGCAATACAGTAACAAATGGCAAATTGTTCAAACTGTTATTACTCACTACAACCAAAAAATGGAGAACAGTACTGGAGTGAAAATCAAATGCGTATTAATTTTTAGCAAAATGATCACATAAAATAATATTCAGGAAAAACATTCCATGCAGCCTCAGCTACACATGAATACATTCGATGTGTAGTTTCAGCTGAAAGGAACTTCCACTACTTACTTGTTTTCTCCCACGAACCCTAAAACTCACCTTCCCCAATCAGATTTCGATTTCGTAATTGCAAAGGAGAAAGGGGCTTTCAGCACTTAATTTAATTTGATTTTCCAACTTTGCCCTTACTTAACTTATGTTTCCACACTGTACACTTAATTTTTCAATTCAAAAATTAAAAAAATACAAATGACACACGTTTTTAATGTCACATAAATTAAAACTACATTGTCAGCATTTCACATAACACCCTCCTTTACAGGGTTTGCTCAATTTGACGACAAATCTTTATTTGATTCAGTTTTACAAAAATAAGGACCCAATTGAGACGCCAAACAAGTCGGGGACTTATTTGAGATTCTGGACAAAAATAGAGACCTACCGAGACATTATACCTAATTATTAAACAAAAATTAGAAAGTTCGACAGCAAAAATAAAAAATCAAACAAAAATAGAAAATCAATCCTAGAATTGAGAAATGACTCGTAGTTAGTCAAAAATGGCCTAGAACCATGTAACAAAAATGCCAAAATCTCCAAATTAAAACATTAGACAACGCTTTGCTTCCTAACTATTTTTTTAGAAAAAAAAGTTATGTAACTCAAGCACACTTTTCAATCAGACAAGACTCCCTCCAACTAAATTGAAACACTACTTTCACCAAATGGAATAATTGAATGCAACATTCTCTCCCATTTTGAGAATAGTAGGGAAAAAAAAGGGATTCAGAGGGTGGGAGTAGAAATCGATTGGAAAATAAATTAAAAAGAAGAGAAACCTTTTTTCTATGCATACTAATCGAGGTTGTACCCGAATTAAATTTAATGTTCAATTAAATGCAGTATACTAGAAGAATAATCCTAGGTCGTCTCTCAAGGACCAATTTGGTTCAGGAATTAATTCAAACACGTAGTGGGAAGAATTGGACAGTTTTGAACTACAAATTAACAAACTAAAACACGAACTTCACACAATGAAAAGACAGATTGGTCATTATGAACGAATTGAAACTACAACCAAGCATTAAAAACGTATAACAAAGAACTGGAAAATGCAGAACTGCAGTGGAAAAATAAAAACGCTACTGAAATAAAGATTCAAAATAGAATTGCACATTAGAAAACAAACCCCATTGCAGAAGTGAAAACCCAGAAACAAGAACCCTAATCCTAAAACGAAAATGAAACCCAAATATTGGAATGTGCCCGAATGCGAAATTAGATGCAACAACCAAACTCAGAAAACGAAATGAAATTAAAAGCAAGGTGCAGAAACGAAAATCAATGCTGGAACCAAATGGAAAACGAAATTTAAATTGGAGAATGCAAGTGTTGAGAGAGAAACGAAAATGGAGAATATATTTAAAACCAAATTTGAATTCAATAAAATGAAGAGAAAATAAGAAAACGCAAATGAAGATGGAACCTAAACTTGGAGAGCTCTCCTCTCCCCAAGAATAAGCAAAACGTGAAAATGAGAGAGTGTGGGAGAGTAGTGACGGTTGCCCCCTCATGGGCACTAAAACGTAGGTCAGAAATTACACTTGGGCCTCTCTAAAAAATGACTAAAAACGGCCCAAACACTAATTCTGCCCAAAAATCCACTTAAACGAAATTATAATTTAATTCTAAGCTAAAATGCTGATGTTGCAAGTGAAGAATGATGTGGCAACTCTTTAATGTCCCAAAATATATTTCCAAAAATTCCCCTGTATTTAAAATTGACAATAATTAGCCTCAAATAATTCAAATTAATTAAAATAAGAATTTCTTGTCAAATTAAGCACACTTAATAAAAATGGGGAAATAATGAACATTCAATAACAATTCCCTAATTAAATCTAATACAATAAGGTAAATGAAGTCAAGAAAATATTGACTCATCACATACCTTGGTAAGAGACGAAAGGTTTAACCGGAAAAATCCACGGATCGAGCATAGAGGTTGAAGTTGAAGACCTCACTCAGCCAACATGAAGCCATACGAGCTCAACCAACAATGAAGCTTGTGGTGCAGTAAAATGAAGATTATGGTTTGGAAGAAAATGAAAGCGACAAAAAAAACAAAGACTGTGGTTTGGGGGAAATAACGGTAGTGGGGAGGTATTAGGGTTTGAGGGAAAAACTAGCGAATTAGGTGCGAAAGGAACCAAGGCGTGGGAGAAAATAATTAGGAAATTATTTAGGGGTTACTGGAAAATTATTTTAAAAATAAAAAAATTTACATGTTAGGGGCAGTTTTTGTTCTATACCGCCAGAATATTCTTTCAAAAAAATAAAATAAAATAACTGCAGTTTTAGTTAAAATCCGCCAAAAAAATTTTTGGAGTTTAAAAAATCGTCGGAAAACCTAAATTTTTTTTTTGTAGTGAATATACTAATACTAAAATCATTTTAGCTTTTTCTTAATTAGAATACCCACGTAAATGAAATATCCAACAAAGCATTTTAACTTTATTGAAAAAACAACTTTCTCTAAAATTTTTATTACCTGACTACTTGATGTACGAGTCATTCAGGACATACATAACAAGAAAAAAATCATAAACACTCAAAACAGAAAAACCTGCTTTTGATACCAAAATAATACTTCATCATAATGCTCCTAAAAACACTTGAGAATACTTCATCATAATGTTCCTAAAAACACTTGAAAATTTTTCACACATTTCTAAACATTTATTTCATATCTTAAAATAAATATTGAAGATACAATTTCATTTTTCCTCATGTTCTACACTTCAAAATTTATTCAATAATGAAAACATATAATTAAAATTGTTCCATATATATTCAAAATAAAAATCTTTCTTTCCAATGCAATCCCAAGTTCATCAGTATGTACATACATAATATTATCTACAACCTTATTTGTTCTCAATGACACAAGTCATAAGATTATCACATATAAAAATCATAATCATCTTTTAAAACATCATAATTAACTCAAGTTATATCAATCATAAAATTATCACGCCACAATTCATCCAAGCCTTTTCATCAAATATCACATAATCAATTACAACAATTGTTGTCTCATACAATAATAACAATCCACGTGTAGTCTCAGCTCAAGAGGTTAAATTATCAGTATAACTTCCGCACGTAATTTACCATTCAAATTAGCTCACCTGTAGAGACAAACTAACTCTTCCTTCCTACTCTCCAAGAATCTCCAGATAGAGTCTACTTTCTTTATTTCTCCCTAGGTTTCTTATGGCAACCTCCTTAGCTAGGTTGGGCCAAAGCTAAGAGATGTGCATGTAGGTGTGTTTTCTTGGATGAATGGTGCGGAAATGTGGTGGTAATAGTCCAAGGATGATGAGCTAAGGTATGGATGGGTAGGAGCTCAAAGCCTCTAAGAGATATGGTGATGATGATGTAGTGTTTGGTGGCTCCAAGAGAGGTTAGGCCAACTCAAGGAGGAAGGTGACTAGAAGGGCCTTTAGGATTGTTCTAGTTTTGATCAAAGAAGAGTATGACCATATTTTGGCAAAATAACATTACTTAAGTCCAAGATGAAATATAAGAGTGGAGACACCTCTATTTATAGGTCAAGGGTGTCTCCTTCTAATCCTAAAAGAATGATCTCCCACCTTTTTCTCTCATTGGCCAAAAATGGGGCCTTCTAACCTTTCCAGTGATGGGAGGAAATTTGGTCACTAACAAAACACAATCATCTCCATTCCTATTGTGCCATGTGGCCACTACTAAAAGCAAATTATCTCCAAAGATGGAGGGACATGTGGCCACTACCAAAAAGATATTTTCTCCACTCCTAGGATGCCATGTGACCACTTCTTAAAAGAAAATCCTCTCCAATGGAAGCATGACACATGACACACGCTTTTCATTTGGTTTGGATGTTTAACTTAAGGAAAATCATATACTACTTAGGCCTTAATACAGGCCTTAATACAAGCCTTAAACAAACCTACACTACAAGGTCAAATACAATGGCCTAAATATCCTACACTACTCTTAAATCCATGCTCTATGATGGTTCCAAAGGTGGTCCACAGGGTAGAGTTGATGTCATCTCCATAAATGACTTCCACTCTCTTGAAAGTGTTTGACCATGGCTAAGGAATTTGCCATCAGTTTTACAACAAAATACGCACGTGTCATTTCCCATTACTTTTCTTAAGAACTCTATCAATGAAGTTCACTTCTGATGTAGCTATGTTGAATTTGTCATTCCTTGCTACTCTCCTAAAAACATAGTCAAAATTTTCAAAGTCAGCTTTCATATCTCCCTTACCTTTTGATGAGACACACATGCTTCTCAACCAAACATTACATATATTTCATTGAAATAACTCATATTCTAACTCATTATCATTATTTCAAATAATCAATATAAAATTAAAACTTGATCAACATACAAACAAACAGTGCCCAAAACTCAAAAACAACATGTTAGTTTCCTGATGACACCCAACGCCTCATGTCTCGCTTAGTGAAATCTACACCAAAACTTAAAGTCACCAACAACTCATCTTTTTTATCTAACCAGAGCAAACAAATACACATGTCGCCCATCGACACAAAATGGTGCACTAAGCGAACCCACCTACCCACAAATATTTCAAAACGTAAACCTAATATTGTTGTCCTCTTCCCTTAATTCTTTTCAATATTCTTACACTCTGATTATATCTCCTTAAAATATTCTCTAACATTCTCAAGTACTAAAAATAATCTAACATGACTAAATTTTTAGCTTCGTATAAATCATCATCCTTCCAAAATATTTTATGTATATATAAAAACTTTCTTTATCATAAATCAGTTATTCTCTATTGATCGCCAAATTCATTGTAACATCCTAATAATATAGTATAATACTATATAAAGAGTTATCACAAATATGATATGATAGAACAATTATCAAACTAAAGTATAAAGTATAAACTTACAATCATCCAAAATAACCATAAAATTTTAAACTTTATATACAAGTGGCTAACAAAACTATAAACAAATCTAATCTAAAACTAACTAAACAGCAACATCACCTTCGTCCAATGTCTGCTCCAGGAAAACCTCGTCTCCCTCTGCTCACACCCACAAAATGATCATTGCAAAGAAGAAAACACCGCAACATACAAAACACCGCAACATACAAAACACGAGCACAAACAACAGGGTAAGCTAGTCTAAATAAAAGAACAATCAATATATTCATCAACTACATTACATACAATCACACATAGTCATTCACCAACACAACACACTTTATGCATGACACTAAAATGAATTTAACCGTCCGGACTTAGAATGAATACCGAGCTATGGTGAATTTTGCACTTGTGGTGGCCTCTATTGCTTTGCAAAATTGCCAATGGGTTTCACCCTACCACCCAAACAAGGTTAGTCCATTACCGCGTAATACTCCTCTAAGTAGCGCCTACACTAGGATCTCCTACTACTCTCACCACATGTATCAATCCTCTCTATTTGAGAATGAAAGATCATTAGAGTGTTATGATAACCCCCAATACTAAGCTCCCTGTATTCATTCTAATACACCTTAAACCGTACCGAAGGAGTTCCTCCATGGAACCCATATTACCAACCATAAAAACCATTTGAAACCAACTAAATCATGCATACTTCCATAATTGAATGCCTACAAATCACCAATTGGTGTTGGGAAACCAACCTTAGAACCTAAATTGAGCTAAGAATCAAGAAAGAGAGATCCTACTCACATGCAAAGACATATTTTTTGCATGATCACAAATTAAGGAATTACCAAGAAAAGGGAACGAAACTTACTTGCTCTAATCAAGAAATTGATCGCTTGGAAAGGTAGCCCTTGTCACAAGGATCACCTAGACACCTCCTGATCGTCGAACAAATGATTTAGGAGTAAGAAATTGTAGAAAGAAGCAAGAGGAAACAAAGAGAACGAGTTTTAGAGAGATAAATGATATTTTAGATAATGAGACGAGCTTAGAAAATTCTATTTATGTTATAAGATTATTTTATAATAAAATACTCGGTCTCATATTTTCATACATCTATCAACTCAAATACTCCATTTTCTAGGTTTTTACATTCTCCCCAACAACAAAAATTTTTTACCTCAAAAATTAGACTTACTAAAGAATAGGTGAGGATAAGACTCTCTCATGACTCCCTCTAACTCCCAGGTAGAGTCACCTGTCCTACTATCCCAAACAACTCTGACTAGACTGATGGTCTTTCCTCTGAGTTGTTTTGTCTGGCTCTCCACAATCCTGACAGGTTGCACATCCACTGAAAGATCTTCTCTAATATGCACATCCTCTACTTCTAGCACATGAGAGAGGTCAGACACATACTTCCTAAGCTGTGAGACATGGAATATTGAATGAAGATTCGCCAGCTAGGGAGACATGACTATCTCATAAGAACCTGACCCTACCTGCCTCAAGATCTGATAAGGACCAATGAACCTATGAGATAACTTCCTAGAGCGAATAGCTCTTCCCACACCAATAGTAGGAGTCACTCTAAGGAAAACATGATCCCCAACTACAAACTCGAACGGTCTTCGCCTTTGATCAGCATAGAACTTCTACTTACTCTAAGCTGCTTTCATCTTCTCCTGAATCAGTTTCACTTTCTCTGTTATCTACTGAATCAATTCTGGCCCAGTCAGTACCGACTCTCCCTCCTGATACTAACACAGAGGCGTCTTACATCTTTTCCCATACAGTGCTTCAAACGGTGCCATACCAATGTTGGTCTCATAACTATTATTGTAGGTGAACTCACCAACGAAAACACCTCATCCTAAGCTTCCAAGTGATCTAATACATACATCCTCAACAAATCCTCAAGTGATTGGATCGTTCTCTTAGACTGCCCAACTATTTGGGGACGATAAGCTGAACTCATCTGCAAACGACTGCCCAACTCATTCTATAACGACTGCCAAAATCTCAAAGTGAACCGAGGATCTCTGTCTGAAACAATGCTAGAAGGCACTCCATGCAGTCTCACTACGTCTCTGATGTACAACCATGCAAGCTTTGCCATCGACATCCTCAAATTTACTGCCAAGAAATTAGCACTCTTGGTTAACATGTCCACCACAACCCAGATAGCATCATGACCTCTAACTGTCCATGGCAAATGGGTAACGAAATCCATAACTATGCTATCACATTTCCACTCAGGAATCGACAACTGCTGCAACAAACCACCAGGTCTCTAATGCTCCACCTTGGCTCTTTGATAGATCAAACAAGATGAAACAAATCGTGCTACATCTCCCTTCATTCCAGACCACCAAAAAGATTTCTTGAGGTCTTAATACATTTTAGTCATGCCAGGATGCATGATAAAAATACTCTGATGACCTTCCTTATGGATCAATCTCTTCAGCTCACCATCATCAGGAACACAAACCCTACCTCTGAATCTCAATTTTCCATCAGCCCCCAAAGTAAACTCTCTACCCTGCTCTGAACTAATCAAATTCATTGATCTCTGTAGCTTGACATATGATAAGTGCTTCTCTCTGATACGACCCAAAAGATCACTCGACACTACAAGGTTGCTGCATCTAATACAATCTGACTCCAACTCTACCTACAACCTTAAATCTCTAAAACTCTCTACCAACTCCAACTCCCTGAACATCAAAGAAAAAACATGTACCATCTTCCTACTCAATGCATCTGCTACCACATTCACCTTTCCAAGATGGTAAGGAAGATCAAAATTGTAATCTTTCAAAAACTCCATCTACCTCCTCTGCCTCATGTTCAGCTCCTTCTTATCAAAGGGATACTTCAAACTCTTGTGATCACTAAACACTTGGAACTGTGCACCATAAAGATAATGCCTCTAAATCTTTAAGGCAAACACAACTGCTGCCAATTCCAAGTCATGAGTGGGATAATTCTTCTCATGAACCTTGAGTTGCCTTAAAGCATATGCAACTACCTTCTTCTCCTGCATCAACACACAGTCTAGTCCCTGATAGGACACATCATAGAAAACCTTAAAAGGTTTATCTGTGTCAGGGATCACCAACATAGGAGCATTAGTCAACCTCTGCTTTAGCTCTTAAAAGCTAGTCTCACACCGGTCCGTCCAAGCAAAAGGTTGATCCTTCCTAGTCAACTGTGTCAAAGGCGCCACAATCTTACAAAATCCCTTAATGAATCTACGATAGTAACCCGCTAACCCGACAAAACTTCTTATCTCAGTGGCAAACTTAGGTCTCTCCCACTGAAGCACTACTTGCACTTTTGCTGGATCCACAGAGATACCACTAGCTAACATCACATGCCCTAAGAATTGAACTTCCTCCATCCAAAACTCGCACTTGAACAACTTGGCATGAAGTTCTTCTCTTTCAACACCCCAAGCATTGTCCTAAGATGATCCACATGCTCCTCACGAGTCTTGGAATAGATAAGTATGTCGTATATGAAGACAACAACAAACTTGTCTAAGAACGGGTTGAAGATTATGTTCATGTAGTCCATGAATATGGTAGAAGCATTAGTCGCACCAAAAGGCATAACTACATACTCATACTGACCATATCTGGACCTCAAGACAGTCTTCTGCACATCACCTACCTTGACCAGAATCTGATGATAACCTCATCTTAGGTCTATCTTGGAGAACACAGCAGCTCCATGCAGCTGGTCATCATATCATCAATTCTTGGCAGAAGATACTTATTCTTGATGGTTAACTTGTTCAACTGCCGGTAACACTGGTGCACACCATGGTGCGACACTCGAATTTATAAACTATGTCTCAAGAAAATCTTCAATTTGCTTCTTCAGTTCAACTAACTCAATTGGAGCCATTCTATAAGGAGTTATTGATACTGGCCCTACACCTGACACCAGATCAATAGAGAACTCACCCTCTTTCTGAGGAGGCAACCCTAACACTTCCTCAGGGAACACATTAAGAAAATCACTCATAACGAAGTGATTCAAATTCTGACCACATTGCTCCACCTCCATGTGAGTCAACACCAGAAAACAACAAGAACCTCCATTTAACTCTTGCCACACTTGGCCGAAGACAACAATGCTGACTCCTCAACCTTTGGAAATAACAGCTTTTTCTTACCACAATCTATGAGAATGCGATTGGTAGATAACCACCATCCCTAAAATCACCTCCAACCCTTGTAGAGGTAAGCAAATAAGATTAACTCTGAACTAACGCCTCTCCACCACAACTGGACATCTAGCACACTGATAATAGTTGAAAAACTGTTATTTTCATGCTTAAAATTGATACTAAAAGCAACCTTTATACTTAGAAACTAGCTTCAAATCATGCTTTTCTTCATATTTTTAGAAATAAGAGAGTTGGACAGGTTTATGCTTGATTTCAGTGTTTTTGTGCAGGTTTTAAGGTGAATTTGGTGAAAGAAGTGAAGAAGGAGAGATATGGAATCAGAAAAGACATCAAAAAGTGCAAAAGGAGAAGCCGAAGTCACCGCTCAGCGGCAGTTTACCGCTGAGCGGCACTCAGGAGCTCACGGGAGGACCGCTGAGGGGCAAAATGGCCGCTGAGGGGAAGAAACGTGACACGCACTTACCGCTGAGCGG